>JAJHUR010107486.1:0-24283 GCA_027495735.1 Lutjanus campechanus | reverse complement strand
TTCTTTTAGTCACCAGAATTTGATTATCCAGATGATGCAGGATGATAATTGCCAGAACTGTGCAATCAATCTGTAAAACTTCCTCTTTCCCCCCCAACTTGGTCCAGACCAAATGAAACAAACTACTTGTGTAATTTGAACCCTAAATCACCTGAAACAGAATTAAACAGAATAATGCAACGAACAGCTTCCAAAAAATGAGTGATGTCTTATTTCATATGAGTAAAAAACTCAATATTCTCCAGCTTTAACTCATGTGTTTCAGTGATAAATACAGTGAGACACAGATTTGCATTGTGACCCTCTATTGTACATGTCAGAAGCTACTGTATCAGGTGGTCTTAAATTGAAAAAAAGAAAAAGAAAAATGTAATATAGTTGTTTTTAGAAGTTCCTCCATTCAGCTTTTTCAGTGCAGAGCTGCTCAAACTGGAATTCATCTACAGTAATTAGTACTTCTCTCCGACACGCTTGGAGGAGTTCATGTGAAAAAGCGAGGTCATATAATTATAGCCCTGGGAAAACCCTGGGCTCTGTTTGTGTAATAGTGTATGTGTGTGTCTGTCTCTGTGTGCGCGCGTGTGCGTGTGTATGTGTATGTGTGCAGCTGGCTATCCTTATGAGAGCGCGTTTTCTGTGGCTTTATTTGCATGCTCAGCCTTTTGCGAGCGCAGGAGTCGACCTCACTCGCTTTCTTTATTCGCCAGCGTGATGAAATAGGACTTTGGCTGCGGCCCCAAATGAGAAATTATGCTTCTCGCCTCGAGACCCAAATACATTAAAGTGAAATTCTTTTGTGTGAAACAAAAACCAATACTTCTTTAATGAGAAAAAAAAAAACAAGCAAACAAGAAAAAAGGAGAAAGCAATCATCTTGACAGAGCCTCAAACCTGTTTTTTGCAGCTCCTTCTACAACAGGAAACACCACAGCTAATAAATCCATTAACTCCCAGCAGGGATTCTTCTGTAGTTTAACACTGAACAAATATCATGAAGCAGTTAAAAGAGACGGTTTGTCGTTTCCTGAGTCCAGAACACAACAGGTGCAGCAGATACGAGAGGTAACAGACGGATAAAATAAAGATGCTAAAATGTGACGGTGTCTCAAAAAGGACTGTCAGCCATCACGTTACCAAACAAGAGGTACTTCAGCACTGAGAGATGATGCTCAAGTGGCTGTTTTGAGAAAGTAGAGAGTGCGTGAAGATTAATTCTGGTGTATTTTCTCTTTTCTCTGCAGCATGTGGAAGGGCCTGAATGTGAACTGCACAGACAGCTCAGGATACACACCTTTACATCACGCTTCACTCAATGGACACAGGTAAGACGAGTGTTTGTGTCCCTGTTCGTTAAGAGACCCTACTATAAATCCAAGTGCTCCACAGTTCAACATGAAACAATTTATTTATGTTTTAATGTACAAGTACAGTACAAGTCAGTGTTCTTTCTTTGTTTTTAGACATCAAAACTGTAAAATATGGAAAAAATGTGTATAAAAATAGTCTCCCAAACTGTCTTCTGCACTTGCAATCAAAGATTTTATAACATTGTTGTTAAAATGGACCACATCTTCCATATTTAAATGATGAGGTACTGTGTAATAGTTATTAAAAATATATATAAATTCAACTTTTTCATCAGGTAGTCAAGATTTTCAGGAACCAAGTTCCTTTCTGTGAATATTTTTGATGCACTATGACACATCATGGTCTTCTGCTGACCAGAGGCACAAAATCACTTCCAAACAAGGTTTTGGAAGTGAGTGATAAGTAAGAAAAAAGTTTTTAGAGACCACAGTAACCTGTTGGAAACAGCAGTTAAGACATCGTCAGTCATTTCCATTTTGCCTTACAAACCTGACTGTCGAGTTAGCAGAAGCACTGAGTTCGGCTACATTAAGAAGCCGCAGGGTCTCGGCTCTGCTTCAGGTCTGAAATGCATTTTATGCCACTGGTGGGTTCTGTATTGTTGCACTCTTCACCGAATTTCCCAGTAAAATGTGCTTGTAGCTGTTGAATTCATCCAGAAAATGTTCTGCCGGAGTGAAGCGAGCTGAGCCGAGCTGTGGATTCGACAGTCAATTTTTATTTATTTTATTTGAAAAAGTCTTGATTTACGCAGAATTTGTGGTAAATTAGTCTCACGATAAAAGCCTGGACAGTTCTGTGCAAATGGATGGATTTAGACATCCATCATCAGTCTGACTGCTGTTTCATATTTTATCTAAGATAATCAGAGTGCTCATATTGTTATTTGATATGTTGTTATCATAAAAACTATTGATTATAGCCAATTTAAACAGAGGCTGAATGGTCAATACATAAAAAGGTTTCCAAAATGACAGCTTGTCAGGCAGGAATAAACTGTTTTGTGAATAGATTTGTGTCATTTTACGGTTAGTCTGAGGAGTTTTGCCTCTTTAATGACCAGTCATGATACTGTCACCTGTTACCAACTCACCTGTTGTTCCAAAAAGTTGTTTTTTGAGCATTACACAACTTTCACAGTCTTTTGTTGCCCCAGTCCCAACTTTTTAAAAACGTGTTGCAGGCATCGAATTCGTGAGTTTGTGTTCTACATTAATCCGTGCAACAGTATGACAAATTATAAATAATGCATTTTAAAATATCCTTGGCAAAGGTATAAAAAGAATGAAAAACAAGCATATTATGTAAATCAGTCACACCTAATCAATAAAACATAAAAACATTGCATAAATACAAAATTGCAAACGCAGAATTTGTGCCAGGGTTTAAATGTGTGCGTGCTCTGTGTGTCTGCGTCTGCACGGAGCTTCTGTGCCGCTTCCTTTCTTCACCTGGGCCTGCTGAGAAATCCGTTACACAGCGTGGATTAGCTGCAAGCCTGACCGCTATCCCAGCTTGGCGGAACTGAAGGATTAGTGCTGTGTTTTGGGGGCAATTATGTGGATTTCCTACTTCAGATCAACTGGAGAGGAGCGGAGAGGAGAAGAGAGGAGAGGAGGGGAGGGGAGGGGAGGGGAGGGGAGAGGGAGAAAAATGCAGCCTCAGAGTGAAAATTAGGCTGCCGACAAAAAGCTGCAGAGGAGTGATTTAACGTTTAGGTGGGAAAGTGAAAAGAGAACTGGAGCTTAAGATATAGACAGAAGAAACTTGGCAACAGGCAGTGCTGCTTTCAGTGATTTGTTATTGAATATGGCTTTGAATTGTTGTTTGAGATCATTTTTTACCACATTAAAAAACCTTTTGATGGCACACACAGGCTCAATCCAAACAGCAAGAAGTTGAATGTTCTCATGTTTGACCCTGAGATCCTCCCAGTGTGATTTCGCCACATAACAGCCTCTTAAAAACCTGATAAAACTGTAATAAATTATTAATTAATAAAGCAGTTCATTAAGCATCTCGGTGCTGCTTTCACCTCTGCTCCGGGGGAGAGGTTCTGCCCCTGACATTTTGAATGCAAATGAGGCACTTCACCCTTCCTCTTCAGAGAGAGGTGACAACTTCAGCTGGAGACTGCTTTATACGAGACAGAATCGCTGACATTACTACTGCTGAGCAACAGCTAAATGCATTTTCAGCACAAGCACAGGCGCTGTGATTTTTTTTTTTAATGTTTGTCTGTTTGTGTACAACAGATTAGTTTATTAGAGGGAAACATGGGAGCTATTGTCTTCTCTCAATTTGTGATCATCTCCAGTTGAACTCCTTCCGGCTCTCACTGCCTCCAGGACTTAAACGGATCACTCACTTGTAGTAACACCAGAAATCCCTCCAAGAGTTTAGACGAGGTGCTTCAGGTATATGTCAATTTGTTGCTGTCCAGATCACACAGCTGCAGGTCGATGTACTATATAGCTATGACTATGTAGCTAGGACGTTGTGTAAAACAAATAAAAACAGATTGCAGCTATGTTCACTCCCTTCTTGCTTGATATACAACTTCAGGTGGTCATCAGTCCTGTTTGGTCTCTGTTGTTGTATTTTGTGCTTCATAATGCACCACACATTTTCAATAGGAGACAGGTCTGGACTGCAGGCAGGTCAGTCTAGTAACTGAACTCTTTTACTAAAAAGTCACACTGTTCTAACACCTGCAGAATGTGTCTTGATATTGTCTTGCTGAAATAAGCAGGGACGTCTCTGAAAAAGAAGTCTGGATTGCAGCATATGTTGCTCCAAATCCTGTATGTACTTTTCAGCATTAATGGAGCCGTCACGGATGTGACAGTTACCCATGATGCCATGGGCACTCACATGCTCATCTCAGATGAGCTCGGGCCTCAGAGACATCTGCAGAGTTTCTGGATGTTGTTGATATATGTCTTTCTCTTTGCATGGTAGAGTCTTAACTTGCATTTGTAGATGCAGCGACAAATTGTGTTTACCGACAGCGGCTTTCCAAAGTGTTCCTGAGCCCATGTAGTATCCTTTATACAATGATGTGGATTTTTAATGCAGTGAGGTCAAAGGTCACAGACATTCAGTGTCGGTTTTTAGCCTTGCTCCTTACTTGCAGAGATTTCTGTGGATTCTCTGAATCTTTTAATGATATTATGGACTTAACTGTTGGACGATTTGCCTACACAGTTTTTCACAAAGTGGTGAACCTCACCCCATCCATGTTTGTGAATGACTGAGCCTTTTGAGGATGCCTCTTTAACACCCAGTCATGATATTGCCACCTGCTACTGATTAACCCGTTTACCTGTCGTAAACAGGTGCTTAACAACCTACTCCGGTACTCCTGTCTGCTTCAATAATACACCGACTATGGATGAATAAGTACCTCACACAAACCCACTTCAAATGATCCAAGCTATTCTTTAAATAACAAATGGTATCTGGTGTTTGTTTATTCAAGGGCATTTTGGCTCCAGCAGGTGTAATGCTCAATAGCAGATTAAAAGATTTTCACCCTGCGGATTCGTCCTTGTAAATACAAACACGGTCTGAAAAATTGCCCTGACTACTGTATGTGTGGAGCAGAACCAATTAATTAGTTAAAATATCACAACCGTTGCAGAATACGAGTGCATGACAAGAACAAAAAAGGCAGCTTATGAGCATTTTCATCGTGTAGTTCTATGTAATATTCAGTAAAATGATTACTTGTGCTGCAAGGTTAAATATGTCTGATTTGGTGGAAGGTAAATCCAACAGTTTTCCTTGATATGGATTTCAGGTGTTTGGCGCTCGGCTCTCTCCATCCTTCGATCTGTTGACGTATTGATCTGTATGTGTTTGTATCTGTATCTGTCTCCGGCAGGGACGTGGTGCTAAAGCTGCTGCAGTTCGAGGCGTCCACAAACGTGGCTGACAGCAAGGGCTGCTTCCCGCTGCACCTGGCCGCCTGGCGGGGCGACGTGGACATCGTCCGCATCCTCATCCACCACGGACCCTCACACTGCCGCGTCAACCAACAGGTAAACGCCACAGACCCGCAATCTTCACCAGCACAAGGCCATGGTTATTATTCTGAAGTGGTCGTAACTGATAAAGACATGGTTAAACTAATGGTTAAAGGAATAGTTCACCCCAAAATCACAAATACTTTTTTCCCTATGGTTTGTACCAGTATTTATCCATGTAGATAAATTGCTGTTGAGTTTTTCAAATATATTTGCCATCTAGTTTTATTATATTCATATTACAGCTTTTTCAAGAGTTGTATGGCCACCACAGTTTATCCTAAATGCTTACAAGGCCACTAAATCCTACACACTTTCGCTTTTAAGTGTGTTTTTGGAAAAAATTGTATTGATCATGCTGTAACAACTACAAAACGAAAAACATTGAACCAACAACATACTTTTTTGCCAGTATGGATTTGAAATAGGTCTTAAAAAGGTCTTTGACAGCCTTAAATTTAACTTGTTCAAACGTGCAGAAATCTTGTAAACCATCCCGAGTATTACCAAGATGTGTGAACACATTTGACGCAGTCTTCTGTTGTGTGCTCCGTGTATGGAAGGACAAATTCGGACACTGTCCCGACCTGACTTTCAGGACATCGTCTGGAATTCGTGTGTGAAGACGGCTCCCGCGTGCTGTCACTGCTCCCGAATATGAAAGGTCTTATCAGCAAAATTGAAGCCGAGTTCTTGCGTTGTATTTCTCGGGGCATTTAAAACCAGCACCGCCACAGGTCGTCTCATTATGGCTCCTGTCCAACAGAGCCGGTCTTTTGCAGTTCCCAGTGATCTCTCTCTGACAGCCGGGCGAGCGCTTCAGCTCTGGGAGCATTCAGCCTGCCGCTGCTGTCATTCCTCATCAGCAAAAATGACCTTCTTCTCCTCCCGCACTCTTTTTCTGTCCATCTCCGCTCGCAGCATATTGGTGATGTCACGGCTCGCTGGTGCGCTGCATTTTAAGACAAGTACAAAGCGAACAGAGAGCGGTGTTTAATCGGAAGTGCTGGCTAAAATGTTAATATGTTTTAATATTACTGCTCCTGATGGCAGTGTAGTAGTAACGGACCCCCCAGGTTATTGGAGCGTTATTTACTCTGCCTAATAAGCACATTTTCCTCTGTCACCATTACCCAAATCATTTCCCTCTGAGAGTTGTTAGAGCCTAATTGTTTGCTGTGATAAATGGCGTCCCTTGCCCCTGAAATGAAGAGGTTTGTCAGCAAGTGAACACGGGTAATTTTCTTGTCTTTTTTTTCCCACCCCATCAATGATTTGTAGAGCTGAGCGGGCTGCTGTGCAGGCAGCGTGGACGCTCACAGGCTGGAAGATGCTGATTGAGAAGATACTGTGCTGACTTCAGTGCACAGTGTGTTAAAGGGATAGTTTGGAGTATTTGTTGTGGGATTGTATGAGGCGCATAGTCAGTGTATTACCTACAGTTTGGAGAAGCAGAGAGGAGTTTTCGCCTCTTTCCCTTGCCGTCAGACAGCCTTTTTTGGCGGGAAATTGCTGTGTTTTCGGACAAATATCACTCTCTCCAAATCAACCAAAGTCCACTTGTGAAATCAGTCATTTTACCTTACAGAGGACAGAAGTTGCTGGTCTACTACTGCCTTGATGTGTTTGTTTGTTGGTGTTTTTATGTGACATTTGTGTTTTAAAAGGTTACTTTTGATTCACCAAAGTCACACAATAACACAAACAAACTAACAGGTCGAGGCAGCGGGAGTACAGCAACTCCTGTGTTCTGTGAGGTAAAATTAGTGATTTTGCCTATTGAGTTTGGTTGGTTTGGAGAGAGAGCAATATTTGGCTTATATAATGGTGGTTCCCAGTTTTTAGATGGAGCTTTTTTTAAAGGAGCAGCGTGTAGCAAATCCTGTTTAATATATGGTCTATAGCTGAAGCGAGTTGCTTCCCCCGCTGCCTCCTCCTCAGACTCGAGGAAACAGGAACGCTGCAGGAACGCAAGATGAGCAGAACATTGTAATTTGACCATAAGAAGTGACGACAAATCCTCCACCATAAGTTGATCAACTGTTTATAACTGTCAGTTGTCTGTAAATGTAAAGTTAAGCCTGTTAGCCCACTGCTCTGAAAATACCGACTCTGGAGTATGAGTTCAGTGACTCCCTGTCTCACTGCCTGCCAAACTCCATTGAAATATTGCTCAATTTAACCGTTATAAACATCTACTCCTTCTACAAGATTATTAATGATTTGTTACGACTCCTAATCAGACACTTAACTATTTTGTCGGATATTCGGCATTAATTTGAGCTGTAGTAAATGTGAAACGTGAAAACAAATTGAATTGAAATTCAAATGAGAACATGCAGGCAACAGCGTTGTTGTCAGAGAAGTGAGTGTTTGAGCATAACACGTTTTCTTGATTTATGATGGTATATCATGGTCCTTTTATGATTTATTCCAGTAAGTATATTATATTTATCTTTTAAGTGGGTAAAATACCTTTTTTATCAGACCCTGTCCACAGCAGCACATTGCCAAACTTCCATACTGGTGCGCTCTGCTTCCCCTAACTGAGGCATGTAGACAAAGTACCTCATACAAACCCAGATCAAATAAGTGGAACTATCCCTTTAATCTGTGTGCGCTCTCATATTTTGTTTAGAGATCTCCTGTGACCTGCTTTTAACCTTTTTGTGTTAAAATATTCCAGTTATTTTGGCGATGAGATGTATCTGCCTTCTGGTGCATCTGTGTTTTCTTGTTCTGTTTTGTTTTATTTTTTCTCTACAGTAACTTTCGACAAACCGTAATGCTGTTTATGTGTAGGAGGCGAGACTTTGTAGCTGTGAGGCATGGTTTTCCAGTTAACAATGGAGACAGACTAATGCTGTTATGTCAGTATTTTGGTTTTGTGTGCATGTAAAAACAAAGAGGATGTGGGCTACGTGCTGCCAACATATACGAAGATACAGGCTGTGGCTGCATCACAGCTTTGGTTTATTGAGTAACAGTTTTTCTTGATCAATGGATTTCCTAATAATGTTGATGCAAAATTGTGGTTTAACAAAGATACTGTTGCTTTTTGTTTATCCTAAAACCAGAGACAGAATATCTATCATGCTTACTGACTGACTTTTTAAAAAGTTTGATCTTAATTCGTGCTACATATAAATAGGGCTGCAGCTAACATTTTTTAAAAACATTGATTAATCTGTTGATTGTTTTCTAGATTAATCGATTAGTGGTTTGGTTTGTAGACTGTCAGAAAATGATGAAAAGTGTTGATCACTGTTTTCCAAAGCCCAAGTTAACGTCCTTTTTTTAAAATCCAAAACGCAAAGATATTCAGTTTTCTGTCAGAGAGGGCTGAAGAAACCTAAAGTATTAACATTCGAGAAGCTGAAATCAGAGAATTCCCACCCTGGTTACATCAGAGAATATTTACTTAATTATTGCGAAGCACAGTATGTATTTATTAATTCAGCAGTAAATACATTTGAGAGAAAATAAAAGTTCCAGCCATCCTTGAGGGTTAAGTGGTGGCTGCAGCCAATCCCAGCTGACACTGGGCGAGAGGCGGGGAACATCCTGGACAGATCGCCGGTCAGTCACAGAACAGACGACCATTCACACCTAAAGGCAGTTTAGACTCGCCAATTACATGTTAGTATATTTGAATAACATGCAAACTCCACACAGAGAGGGCGGTGAAGCCTCCTGCTGTGAAAAGGCGATGTTAACAAACACACCATCAAAAAAAAAAAAAGTAATTTAATATTCAGATCTTACAGAATCCATCTGGTTAGGCTCTGCTCGTATTTATGTGCATCTGTGAAATGAAAAGGGGGGAAAAGGAACACTTATAAATTCTCACATCACCTCACTTGTTCAATCGTCTAATTACACTGATCAGCTCCCTCTTTGTATCATTTATCTCACTTTGAGCCTTGTTTATCAACAAGCTGGAAATTGCTGGTTTTTATCTACCCTGTTATCATCAGTTTTCATCTCCCCTCCTGTATAATAAACACGAGTGAAAAAGCTGAGCTACAGAGCTCACATCAGAAAAGCCTCGACTGTCTGTCACACCGTTGCACACAACACGGCGACACACGAAGACTCCAGCGTGGCCACGCTTTGACATTCTTAAAGGTGCAGCGTTTGTTTTTGCCTGAATGCTGGAACAGCCAAGATGATTTTTTTTTACCATTTTCAAGTTTATATGAAAATAAAATACAACACTGCTGGTACCTTTTTTCCTAAAAGCATCAGTATTGTCATTTAAAATGTTTCTTTTTGTATAAATTACACAAAAGCCAAAGAAAATGTGATCATCTTTACCTCTTTTGGCATATGCAGTCATATTTTTTCAAATTCCTGTGTTTATATTGTTACCACCACGTGGCTGGAGATTCATATTGGTTCCTCAGCAACTGTCATAATCTCTGTCAAATAAACTTAACAAGCGCTCACTTAATTAACCTACATTAAAATATAAATAATTAAGCTAAATTCTCCTGAATAGCTGAAGAATTTCAGGAACATAAAGTAGGGGAGACCAGGGACAGTTGTAACATGTCTCAGCACCTATGATCTGTTGAAGTTTAGAGTTTGAGCTCTTAAATTTTGACATGAAATACTCTACTATATATTTACTATAAATAGCAGTGCTCCAAGCTTCTATTTTTTTGTTTGTTTAATTTTGCTCAATTAAAACAACAATTTGACCAAAATAATAGCAGCAGAGGCAACCACCACAGCTGCAGACACCAAAACAAAGGCAGTGCCACATTCAAAGAACAAGTAAGCAGAACAGAAACATAGAAATATATATTATAATACATATAACATGATGCTGCTCTGTTTCTATATGCTTTTATGTTTTAGATCAGCTCGTTTCCATTGGATATGATTATTTCTGTGGTGGTTCTCGGAGGAAAGTTCTTAAATGTTAGAATAAAATGTTTATAAAATACATTTAATTGCTTCTCGTTCTGAGTGGTTCTAGATTATTTGAATGGGATCAGTGATGGTGGCTTTTGAAGATGGCGCTGGTGACAATCTGGATGGTCAGAGGGGTCAAAGGTCATGGGTATTCAGTGTCTGGATTCTGTGAATCTTAAAATGATAATCCCACCTCATCCTTGCTTGCCTTGTATATTTATCATGAGAGGTTGTAATGTCTGGAATTCAAATGGCAGCAGTTCTCGACTTCCAGCACTTCTCATGCTTTGCACTGAATTTTAGCACCAATCTTAAATTATGGCACTTTTTAGAACTGTACGATGCATATTTGTACAGTAGTTTTGCAGTAATGCGTTGTCAGTGCGAGGGTACAGTAGTTCTCAGGTTGCGGGCATAAATCTGAGCGTAAGATTTATAGAGTGTTTGTATGTTTACGACCCTTGCGCTCCATATTTTCCCGCTGTCTGTGTTGTCTGCAGTAGAGAGCAGGGCCTGCATACATTAGTCAGGGTGATATACTGAGTCCCACACACGTTCACACCCATCATCCAGACTTACAGCAGCAAGCCATTGGCTGCACATTACCCCATTCTCAACGATATTACTCTGCCCACGCACACCATTCCTCGTGTCAGAGGTTGAGTGTGTGTGTGTGTGCGCGTGTGTGTGTGCAGCTCAGTTTTATTGGGTGATTCCACAGAGGCACAATCTACTGTCTTAATATATTCTCTTTTTCTTACAAGTGCAACGTTTATTCTCACCTTGTGTCCATGAGGTGACAGATAGTGACATGAGAGAGGGCGCCGTAATGAGCGCGAAAGGTCGTCAGAGCATAAAGAAAAACGGGAGAAACTGACTGAAAAAAGAAGGTAGCGGAAGTGTGTAGGAGGGCCAGTTCCATGCTGCAGCCAATAGAGGATTATTCAAGGTTAGTGGAAGTTATTAGTTGGCGGTAAACCAGTTCCAGCCCACTGTTTACTGCCCTAATTGGTCCCAGTGGTTCCCATTCACAGCTGTTTTTGTTTATTATGGGAGCGTGTGTGTGTGTGTACGAGAGGTGGAGGCTGTCTGACTGGAGGAGATGATTATACGTACTGTGTGTGTGCTTGTTTGTGTGTGTGTTTGAATGTGTGAGAGACAGTGAGACAGTGATAGATGATGAAAGATGACTTGTTTACTCGAGGCTTGCTCTCTGCTCGCAGGGCCAAATGCATGTTTAGAGGAGTGAGGCGTTGTTTGTTGTGATCTCTCTTTCTCTCAGTCAAATTGACTCATGATCTGATGCTTCACTTGTCTGAAACCGGGGTTAACAGTTAGGAATGTTTAAATATTATGTAGATTTTTTTTTAAAGTAACAGAGGAATCAATTTAAAGGAATAATTTTGACTGATTTGATTCAGTGTGTTTTTTAGGGGCAAGTCAGCATGAAGGTTTTAAATATTTTTGTCGACAGTTTGTAAGTGAAACTGCTGTGGTGAAGACTGAGGGCTCTATCATTTAAGGATGCATTAACACCTGTAGTTTGTGTAAAAAAAAATACTGTCATCAGTGCATCATCAGGACCCACATGGGGAAATCAGCAAGGTGCCTGACAGAAGTTTCTGCAGCACTTGTTGCATCTGATCAGGTGGAGACATGACAGGCAGAAGGCATCTGGTACAGTGATGATTCAGGGCTTATTACTGTGGGAACGCTGTGACACACTTTTTTAATGGACTGAACGGACCAAGTACATGATGTAGGATACGCGCACAGCAGTTTGAACAGCTTTTGACTTATTAAAGCCAGCGCTTTTATGAATATGTTAACGTGGAATATATCAAACAAATCTTCTAGTTTCAGACACAAAACATGCTTAGTTTTAGTTTCTTTCATCCTTTTTTTATGAGCATGTGAATGTTGTATGAAAAAAATCCACTTTTCAGATAAAAAACGCTTTTATTTTTGTTTTTTTTATCCCTTTTTTATCACTTCATATTGTATATTGTATATGTCTGTATATTGTCATAAGTGTGTGACATCACTGCAGGGAAAACCTAGCTAGTTTAGGCAGTTTATTCCCCTGAATAAGAGCAACACATTATATTATTTCATATCCAAGTGACACAGTTTATGTTTGAGGATTTATAGGCTATATGTGGACAATCAAGAAGCCCAGCCGTCAGCAAAAGCTCATGACACAACGCCAAGACACTGCTAGATTACACAGCAAGGTTAGCAAAGAAAGCACAGCTAAATCAGCCCTGACGTGACCCGAGCCTCCCCCACATATCAGATGAACCAATCCAATTCGAACATTTCTATAGATGCTTCGAATGTAAACGAAAAATAGATAGCCTCAAGCCTTAAGAGGGGAGCAGCTGGACTTACCTATCAGATAAAAAGGAAGAAGGTTTGCCCCTTGACCTGTTTTCTGTAGACAGCTGGTGATACATGATCACACCCCTTTAAAGGATCTTAGAGTCCCACAGTGTCTGTTCTCTGTCTTCCTGAGGTGAAAATAATGAGAGAGACGGGAGGAACCGAGCCTGCTCACTCTAGAGCTCAGAAACAGTAAACCGAGGGTCTGTCTGGACTTCAGAAACAGAGAGAAAAAGCTGCTCAGGGGCAACAGCAGCCGCCCTGTTGAAAGACATTATTAATGCTCTGGACACTAAAGCAACAGGTACCTGTGAAAGAGAGTAAAGACGCTTCCAAACACTCTTTGTGCACCTCAAATTCAAAATTCTTCATTCAGCCTTCGTGGGACGACACCAGCATTTTTAGAGAACTCTTCTTGGTGGCACACTCAAGGATACTCCTACGATTGAAACTCGGCCACCGAAAAGCACCACAGTCACAGGCTCTGCTAAAAAAAATCTAATCTAGATGACGACTAGAAGGGCACTCAGAGAGCGCAGACCTCCGCCAAGGCTAAGACCCTCTCTTGTAAAGTGAAAAATAATTCAGATTCCACTCCTAAATTTAATGGCTCCGGCCTTCCAACCAAGTTTCTTGGTAAAAACCTGCCGGCACTGAGAACATAACCTGCTGGAGGTAATAATACCAACCATCACAATGTGAACGTGGTTGTCTTGTGCTTTTAAAACAGGTTCCTGTTCCTGTAACTGACTGAATTCTTTTGAACAACCTCATGTCCCGTATTTTTGCAGCTGCAAGTGATGGATTACCCAACTAAAATTCATTTTTTAAGACTGATTTTTAAATAGATTTTTATACTTTTGTGACATAAATGAGAGCGGCTTCTTGCTAGTCTACAAACTTTTATTCGGACTATGGCTGTAATACGAGATAAGATAAGATAGAACTTGGAGTAATAAATATAAAGGAGTGTAAGGAGTAAATGCAAAAAAGCCTAATAGAATAACAATAAAACTAAGATAAGTTTAGTAAAAAAGCAAAATAAAAGAACTAAAATAGACTGAAAGTAATATTGGCAATGTTATTGAAATGTAATATTCCCCACCAGGAGAAGGCCTGGATTTGGTGCAAATTAGGGCTGCAATTAACAATTTTCATTGTCGATTCATCAGCCTTTTATTTTCTTGATTAATCAATTAGTTGTTTGATCCATATAATGTCAGAAAATGGTAAGAAATGTTGACCAGCATTTCCCAAAGCCCAAGATGACGTCCTCAAATGTCTTTTTTTGTTTGTTTTGTCCACAGCAATCCAAGATATTCAGCTTACAGACATAAATGAGTAAAGAAAACAGAAAATAGTCACTTTTAAGATGCAGGAATCAGAGAATTTTGACATTTTTTCTTTAAAAAAAATTACTCGAACCAAGTAATTGATTATCAAAATAGTTGGTGATGAATTTAATAATTGATTATCAATCGATTAACTGATTATTTGTTGCAGCTCTTGTGATATTGCATGATGTTGAGATGCAGGTATACAACATTGCAGTAAATGGGCTGCGCTGCCTTGATTCTACTGTTTAGCATTGTATAGGTGCAAGAAGCAGGTATTTTTTCTGCCTCTTCTGGCTTTATTACAGAATTGACACAGGTGAGATGACCACAAATTAGGGGGCAGTGATGATGACTGACACGCGGACAGTTTGGCTCCAGAATTTGAACCAGCAGCACTTAAAATAGCATCCATCCGGGCGGAGGTTGTTGACTGACTAATGATGGCACATTTTACCTCGAGGCACTTGCCCGGAGCGAAGTTGGATTAAAAAGATTTTTTTGCTTGCGCCTGACTGTGGCATTATGGGGGACAGTCGTGTCCTCCAGACAGTTGGTCCCACTGACGTAGAGCAGATGTGTGTGTGTGTGTGTGTGTGTGTGTGTGTGTGTGAGTGTGTGGGAACCAGCTCCCAACCTCTGGGCTTCTTCTATGTGGGGCCTCTGGTCGAGTCAATTTAAGGGTTATTCTGTGAGTGTGTGGGTGGGTGGGTCAGTGACTAGGTCAAGTATGTCCCCCTGTGCTTCAGATACATCCCAGGAATGTTTGCTTTTCCACCAACGGGACGACAGAGGGTTTATACTGCTCCTCTGTCCTGTCCTCCTCCCTTTTTGAAGAAAAAAGGAGCATAAAATCATCGGGGTGATAGGAGAGATTAGAAAGTTTGTGCATGCTGCGAGGTGTCAGACGCATGTGTGGACACATGCATGCGTGAAATGCTTCTTGCAGGCCTCCATCCAGGTGCAGCAAGGCCTTCTGGGAGCCTGCAGGCTGTGTGAACTAAGACAAAGGTAAAAGGTCACGAGGTTGCTCGCCTGCTGTGTGTTTCCTACAAATGCAGCTCTGCGTTTTGGGCCTGTGTGTGTGTGTGTTCTCCGTGTCCGCTCGTGCACACATGTTGCTACCACACATGAAAACGAAACCATGTGTTTCCTGACGGTCAGCATGCCAACGCGGCCTCTGTGAGAACTACTACGAGAAATCGCCCTGGGAAAGTCCTTGCTCAAACATCGCCAACCGCCATGCAGCCAAAACACACACGCACGCACACACACACACACACACACACACACACACAGTCACGCTGAGCCATAGGATGTTTTCTTATGACTAATGTGTTTAAAAAGAAATGTTATGTCATGTGTTTTCCTCCGCCTGACGCTCTGGCGGCAGTGGGCTTGCTAATTAAAGTTCAGTAAAAGAAAACTGATTCATTTCGCCAAGAATCAAAACAAACTACAGCCCTGAGTGATTGTTGCACGCTGAGAGCAGATTGTGTGTGAGCGTGTTAATGGAGGTGTTACATGAAGACACAGAGCAACATTGGCAGGATATTTCTTTGTGATAATTTGACAGAAAACTGAAGTACGGCGCTTATTTTACTCCTGTTTAAGTTGCTAATCTGACAGGGAGGTCAGAGTTCAAATTTAACCCTGGAGCTGCTGGTGTCTTGCTCAAAGGAATAAAAGCAGTTTGATGTGACAAAAGCATTGATATATTTCTTTACATTTCCTCCTGTGGATGGATTCTTTTTCATTAGTCCATTTAACATTTTCAGATTTTGTGATGTTTTTTATCAAAAAACTTGTCAAGGATGAAAAAAAATATGATGAATAAAGATCAGATCAGCTGTGGTATGTTCACAGGGGTTGGTCTCAGAATGCCTCTGCAAAAAGGGTGAATTTATGAAAATGAAGTACTTTTAAAATTTCAAATATGATCTTTTATATTTGAAATTACTTTGATCAATTAATACATCTTCTTACTTATGGATGGAGATCCAGTAAAATTGTCTTTTTTATGTAAATGATTATAATTATACCTGAAAGATATCAATTTAGTTTTAAACTGCAGTAAAAATGTGAAGAAATGACACTAAAAGCAGCCGTCAAGATCACAGTTTTAAAGGTAATACTTTATAGGAAAAAGTAAAGTATTATTATGTTAGTAGAGCTAAAACACTCATTGATTCATTCATTTTAGTGGATTAGTTGGTTTTGAGAATCTGTTAATTGTCATTTATCAGGCAAATGCTTTAATTTGCTTTGTTTTATATCATTGTGAACTGATGATGATGATGATGGTTTTCTGACATTTTATACACTTAATAGTTAGCGAGGGACAGACTTAACATCATTAAACATAGCATATTAGCAGTCATCATAACAGAAGTGGGAGATCAATGAATTAATTCCACACAATTAAATGGAAGTATGCACAGCCAAGTATTTCATAGACAATTTCATATTCGTGATCTTTCTTTAGGAATCAAAACTGTGTCTACTTTTGACCTGTGCACCCTCAGATAAATCTACTGTCTCCCCTTTTGTCGGGAATGTCTTTTTTTTTCTCTCCGCCCTCAGAGTTTTTCCTTCCTGCTCCCGTCATCTCGTCCTTTTATATCCTCAGCTCTCTTTTGCATTCACTCCTCTTGGCCTCAGGTACTTTATTCATGTTCACTCTCTTTAATAACTGCTCTTTTTATTCTTCTCCTCTTCCTCGTGGCTTTTCTAACGCAGCAGGGAACTAATTATTAGACACGTCTCTTCTCCTCCTTCTTTCTTATAATGCTCAGTCTTCTCAATATGTGATGTTGTGAAAGATTTTAGTCTTGAAAAATATTGTTTTCCCATCTTTTTAGGCTGAAAGAAACATTGTGATTTAAAAAATTGTATCAGGGAAAAAAACTGATTTTGATTCTTGAATCACTTCAAATTCATTCATTCACTTCAAAATAATGAAAACCATTTGTGAAAATATTTAGAAAACAGTTTGATTCAGACCTCTGGATGGATGGTTGCCATGACAGCGGTTGCTAGGAGATGCACTGTCAACATCTGCAAGGACCCGTTAAACAATTAAGTTTGTGTTTCACTCAGAAAAGAGAATCTAACAAGGTTCCACTCAGAAAGTGGAAGCCTTGCTTGCAAACATTAGCTTTGATTCCCTCTAGATTAAGAATGAATATCATAAGGGTTTTATTGATACTGATACTTCTTATTGATATGTTACTTATCGATACCCTCATTCGTCATGGGTTTGACTCACGTATGTGGCCCTTTGCTGTGTCATCCCCCAACTTTCTACCCTCGTTTCCTGTCCTCACTTCAACTGCCCTGTAAATTAAAGGCCTAAAAGCCCCCAAAAATATTTTTTTTAAAAGAAAAATAATTTACTAATTTTACCCAATACTTTTTCTTATTTTGCATTTTAAGAACAAAGTGCGTCAGAGCCAGACATGAGAGAAAAGCAGGAAGGATTTCATTTAATATATTATAGTATGAGGATAAACTCAAAATATCAATAATTAAGTTGAAATGGGGTATTTCAACTTTATCTTTGACAATTTTACTTTTTTCACATTTCAACTTTATTCTCAAAATGCAAAAATAAAAGTAAAATCTCTCTGTATTTTTTCTCATACATACACTAATACTGAAAGTCATTTTAACTGCAAAGTTGGAAAAACTGTTCCTCTTTTTTTTCCAGCTTAATGTGGCCCTCATACTCTGTCGCACCAACCCACACAAATATTGCACCATTAAAATCACCAGAATGGACCATTTTGACTGAATAAGTGCACAAGAAACTGCACGAGTCTACTGGCTTTTTGGCAAACATGCATTTTAATTTCAGTTTGACTGTAAGAAAACAGGAACACATAACTCGTGAATAAAAGCAACAACAACAAATAGCAGCTAAAATTGTAAAATGTTTTGTGTATGTATACTGAATATATTCAGATATTAATAATAAAAACAGGAGCGAGAAGGAGAAGAGTTTCACCTTGTGTGTCTCGTGCTCTTTTTTTCACCCTCTGTTTATTTACCCAGCTCTCCCCAGGCAGCGCGGCTGAGCTGCTGGGATTATGAGATGCTGTAACACAGACGAGGCTCATCCTGCATATCAGTCTATCAGCATTAACACGGTGTATGTTCAAACAAATACGTCTGCGCTCCACTCGCTCTGGTTTCATTTCAGCCCGGGACTGTCTGATAAGGCTCGCTTATTTACATGGATGTAGCTGTTTGTTTGGTCCCATGGAGGTGAATTTAGATAAGGCCGATAGTGTTTGCCATGGGAAATGTGTGAGAGTGTGTGCAGGTAAGTTCACTGTAATACTACAAGTGTGCAAGTAGATTTTGTCAATGTCCTCAATTATAAAGACAATGAAGGGCTGCAGAGATAGAGATATTTACAGGCCTGGACTTTGATCATTTTGTAAGGTATTATCCTTTTTTTGAGGGCACAAAGGCCAAATGCCAGGAAAGCAATCATCAAATCATCCAATAAACAATTATTTTAAGTCTACAGATATAATAAATTTAACTTAAGGGTTAAGGATGATTTTATCATTTGTTAGCACCAAGTACAGGGACACTGGAAGTCAGTCAGAGGTCAATCAGTGACTAATGATGACTCGGTATCCCAAAGCAATGACTTACTATACAAATAATGACTTAGTATTTCAAAATAACAACTTAGTACTACAAAGTGATGACTTAGTATCTCAAAATGATGACTAAGCATCTCAAAATGATGACTTAGTGTCTCAAAATGATGATTCAGTATCCCAAAATGATGACTCAGTATCTCAAATGATGACTCAGTTTCACAAAACGATGATTTAGTATCCCAAACCGATGACTTACTACCACAGGCTTCACGATCAAAGAAAGTTTATATCACATCGACACTTCTGTCCATATTCACACGCTCCCTTTTTCACGCTAATCATACCAAGCTCAAACCCACCACTGGCTGTGTGCGAGTTAAAATCAGGATTTCGAGAGAGGACACTTGCGTCTAATAACCTCAACGACAGAAAAGAGGCAGAGGAGAAAATGGCGAAATCAGCTGGGGCTGTGTGGGCAGGGCATCGAGGCCACTGTGGCCACAGGGCGGATCATTTTTTGAGGGTCATAAGGCCAAACTGAGCGGAAATTCCTGCCCTGGATATATCATAAAAAATGACAACAAAATCCTCCTTAAACTATAATAAAACCACACGGCTGTCTTGTTGAAAAAGAACGAGGGGAAGCAGATTCTTTTCATTACACACGCTTCTTATATTTGTGACCATTAACTGCGTATCAGCGGCGTATGCTGCTGAGAGAAAAGCTCTGACATCCATTTGTATGGGCATGTCAATAATGTGCTGCCATGCCTGTTGATGTGTCATCAGTAGATGGCCGTTGCTCAGAGCCCAATCAGCAACAATACACCGAAGTGCGAGATGATATCGGAAAGCTGTCAGAGCGAGCGTAATGGAAATATATAACCCGCTCTGAGAACATGGAGGGAGGATTTTCTCCTCTCCTCCTCCTCTCGCTTGTCCTGTCACTCCGTGTCTCTGTCCATCTCTTTGTCATTCTCCTTTCTGTCTGGGAATTGTGTTTCTCCCCCTATCTAAAGCTTTGTCAGAGGTGCGGTGGATTGGACTGACAAAGCTTTATTGTCCGTTTAAGGCTGCAGAGACAGAACGTGTCAGCGGCAGCGGCATCGACAATAGTTGCAATCTCCGTCCCCGTGGTTATCGTATCCGTGTTGAAATTTATTTCAGCAGTTTGTGTAATCCGTGATCCAAATGTTAATAACCAAATGTTGACAGGACGATCTCACCATAAGGTCCTCTCACCAGCTGTTCTGGAGCTTTTTGCTTGTATCACGTGATCTTCAGCAGCCATTGACGCCTGCAGGATTTTTTTCTCTTGCGGTGCTAAATGGACGGCTTGACCAATATGTAGGGTGCAAAGGAAATAGTCCATTTTCATGACTTCAGAGTTACTTTATAGGGATGTTCTCTCTTTTTTTAAATTCAAAATAGGCCACTGATCACAATGCAATTACAAAAATGTCTTTCACAAGCCAAGGTGAAAGAATATCAGCACTGGACAGCTCCCATGCAGCCACAATTAATGACACAATACATACATAATGCAACAACAACAACAAGTGCATTTATTTCATATATATAATCAGATAACTGTGGATCGGTGATAATATTTCAGATGAAATGACTATCACAACGTCAGAAATCAAATTAGTGATATCCACAGTGCAGCAAGAACGAGAAATACAATGCATTTAGCCTCTGCCTGTTATCTTCTCACTCACTTGTAATATCCATTGCACAGAATCAGAGTGAAATTGTAGTTTTTTGAAAAAAAAAGGAAAAACGTGTGAGAAACCAGCATTATAATGAAGTACTGTAGTGCTGCAGAGATGCCCTGGCCTAAAAATCTTGTTTGTTTGGTACAGACCCCAACAATTGTCACATCATCAATGATGATTTTATCGGTCTTTATCCAGTAAAAATGAAAGTTGTAATGCAAAAATGATCATTCCCACTAATCGAATTGCACATCGCAATCGCAATTTCAGTCAACTTTATTGCACTATGACTTTTTTTTTTTACCATATCATGGCCCTAATCACAATCTTAGTGATTATAGTTTTATTGCAAAACACACAAACAAAAAAACAATGATTTACATGCTTCCTGCTGTGCATTGGTTATAATGGTAATAATAAAATAATTTACTCCTATGCCAGTCAACTGTGCACACATGGTTTTAAATGAACTGGCTGGTTATTAACTTTTAAATATTTCTTCGTTTAAATTATTTGTAAGGGGTTAACTGAAGCTACGTAGGTTTGTGACGTGGCTTTTGCCCCCCTTAGCCGTGGTTTAGCACGTCATCTGCTGTTGCTCAGTTGTCCTGAGTGGTAAATGTTCAACTGTCCGTTGTTCTGAGCACTTGAGGGTTCATTCACCTCGGAAACAGTGGATGACAATACATGACAAATGTACCCCATAATTCTCCTCATACCGAACAACCAAAATTTGAAACACAAGAAAGAAAGCTGCTATCACTCCTGAACAGGTCCTCAGGGTTTGTGAGATGATTAACAGGGTAGGAAAAGCAGAAAAATAGTGTTTATTTTGTTAGACTTTTTAGTTGCTTCCAATCTTTTCTTTTCTCTCGTGAATTGCAGGATAATTTTACCTCCTCAGGCCACAAATTATTTAAATACATTAATTACTGATCATGTTTTCACACCAGACATGCAGGAGTGCATACTGTAGTCTGACAGAGGTAGAATGAAGAGCACACTGTAAACCTATCAAGCAGCAAAGAAGGATGTGATGGACGACATCAAAATATGAACAACTATCAGAGCACTTGAGGAGCGCAGTCCTCTGCAAAGGCCAAATGTCCAGTAGTTTTTCCCTAAATGTGCAGACATTCAGATTTTTAAACTCACGGCTCAGTGGAATCGAAGACAAGAGAGAAAGAAGTTACACAACTCTAGAGTAAAATTGTTCCGTCCCAGCTGCAGTCTCCTGTCAGTGCAAGAATCCCATTATACATGCATTGTGGAGGTCAGTGTATTTGGGTTCAAAGTTTAATTTACTTGAGCTTTGGCTGCAAATCCTGCTGGAAAATGAGGACAGTGTGTACGCCTTATCCACTTGAAATAATGGCCGCGCTCTCTGCAAAGTTGAACTTGTGTATTAGGGAAGAAATATGCAACAAGTAAGACAGGGTTGCAAATAAGAATGGCCTCATTGTAAAGTGGAAACAGACCTTTTTCTTTAACTCATCATTATGAAGTAAAACGTTGATTGTAATTGCTGTAGAATAATGACACTATTCATGTTTAGATTGGTTCCCCATAAGCCTCGCTGTCATTATGCAATTTTGTCTGTCAACACGCATGATATTTCCAGGAAAAATGATGTCTCGGTTATAGACTAAATTAATGAATAAATTCACGTTTTTCTCTCCTGATGTTTTCCTTTAACGTTACTCCCCCTTCCACCCTGATGCCAACCCCTGCTGTAGCTGCTTGTTTCTGTGAAGTACAAGGTTAACGTCACTCAAATTATGTATATAAAATTGTGACAGTTTCAGTTTAGATCTTCAGTGGACATGCTTGTTCTTTCTCTCTTATTTCCAAAGTCGTATTGAATATTTCTTCACGTAGCAAAGCTCTGAGGAAACAGAAAGCAATCTGGTTGTCTGTGCAACAATGACATAAACTATACTATCACTCTGAAATACTAGATGAGTATGTCTGTCACCAAACACTATGTTCTGACCAACAAAGTAATAGTTATAGGCTGGGGTGGTGATACACAGCAACATGGCAATGCATCCTGGTACACGAAGGCACTGCTGGCACAGCTCACGAGCTTTCTTGCACTGATGAATCCATTGCTTTAACTGACTACATTTACCATCAACACTGACTGGACATCCACATGAAAAGTGCAGAATTTTCCCTTTGAAAAGGAGCCACAAGCCAAACAGGTTTTGAGGCTCTGGTTTAATGCAGTGACACCAGATTACAACAGCTGTAGATCCAAGCTGTTTTATTGCTTCTAAAGGTTAATGGAGATCAGGCAAGTCTGTAAAAACAGAAATAAAATGTACTTTTACTAATAACCAAACAGTTTACAGTTCCAACTCTTAAATAGCCAATTAAAATAATAAATTAGTTAGCATTAGTTAAAAGCGGTTACACAAGTTAGAATACTAATGCCCTTCACTCCCCTCCCACAACCATGAAGGTTTAACATAACAAACAAACTACATCAGGTTAATGTGGGAAAATGTTTTTTGGCTTGCGAACGACGCTAAAACATATATATTTTGTTCAACATTTGAATGTTCCAATCTTAATACATAGGGGAAACTACTGGGAAGCTACAGAGTGATATAAAAACCTTAAAAAAGGACCAAAATAACTGACCCACCCACCCAATTAAATCAACTTTCTTTTATGAATATTGGTGCTGTTAGATTGCTGCTACGCCGCCCCTTTAAAACAGGTGCGGCAAGCCGAAGAGCAGACAATCGTTTTTGAGCGGATAAACGCGAAATAATATAGAATATGGATGAAAAATCTTTCTGTTTTTCAATACATTTTTGATTTTTGGACTTTGCAACGCTCTGGACTTATTGGAAATGTTCGAATTAAACATTCAAACTCCGTTCAGCATCCTCCATCGGCCGTTTCGGTGAGTCTGCGACAGGTGCTAACTGTTACTAGCTTAAAAATACTGCTGAAGATTCACGTAAATGTGTCCGTGTAAAAAATTTTTTTTTTTCAGCCGGTCTCTTAGTTACAATAAGATTGAGCTAACAAAGCAGTTCTGTGTTTGTATGTGTGGTTTTTATTCCGTTTGGGAAACCACACGATCTCTAGAAAACATTAACGTTAGCTCAAGTTGGCTGCTAGCTCAACGGGGGCTAGAAACTATTGCTAGGTCGTTGCTAAGGGCCGGACTACTTGCTGGAGTAGTGAACCAGGTCTCATTACATAGGAGTTCTATTGACGTGACAGATTATTTTCCAGTCATTAGTCAGACCCCATGTACTTTCAGAGATATCGCTACCTTGAAGTGTTATTTTTTAGTGAATTGCCCCAAAATATTAAAATATTATACCTGTTTTTTTTTGTTTTTTTTAATGATGACGTTAAAGCTCACTGCACTAGTATAGTATTGCTTGATTTAATCAGTCAACTTTGCAAAAAGAAATAAATAGGTCATTCATTTTTTTTGTTTGTTTGTTTTATACTAGTCAAACTCACAAAATGTTTGTTATTCCATCTGGTAACAATAAAATAATGAATACTGGGGGCGTGTTTGACCACAGTTGTAAAGCAGTGTACTATATATATGATCTACTAGTAACCATAGCAACCATAATTTCCCATGCTTCATATTATGTTACCAGTTTTTTCCCCCCTCTGTTCTTTATTCAGTAAGAGCAAAGGGTCAAGGCTTTGAGTCTGATAATACTCTCTGAGGTGTCTTCAAAAATATTGAACTTTGTGTCATGCTGGTCTCTTCTTCCAGTTTGTTTTTATATATTTGCTCACATATATGCCTGTAATTGTAACACGCAGGTCAAAATAAATTACCTACTGGGCTCTTTTTCCAGGCACTGATAGATTTAACCTTTAAGGGATGATTTATTCTCCAGACACTGCATTACTATTCTACATTAAATACTGTC
>JAJHUR010107485.1:10083-23203 GCA_027495735.1 Lutjanus campechanus | reverse complement strand
TCCATGTTTTGATGGCATCTTAAAGTAGTTAGTAACGGGAAGAGAAATATTGTTTTGAACCGAATGCACAACCTTTCCTGAACCTGAAACTTAAAGTGAATTTGTAGTAATCCTGCAGACTTGAGGTGTACTTTTTGTCAGTATTTCACAACTTTGTCAGTCAGTTTGTTCCTAAAGACTTCATGCTATTGTTTTCTGTTTCTGTTTTAATTAGTACTTATTAAAAATACCAATGTATTGTTGTCCTGGGGGTCCCCAATCAAAAGCACCCAATTCACCTCATGCAGTTTTAATAGATGGAGATATTTATTGAGTTCATGTTTGCCGTGGGTCCTAATTTAATCGGCTTTTGTCACATGCCAGTATGCCGTGAGCGTAGCACTACCAGCCAAACCGTGTCCTATAACTGCCTGTAGCATGTGGTATTCATATTCTGTATAAACACCGATGATTTTACATGATGTACAAATGTAAAAATCTAAATTTGAATTACATTTATTCAACCTTCATTTCGATAGCGGGTCATACTGAGCTCAAAGTCTCAATCTACTCTTGCATTGAACGGCAAATACATTTTTTTTTCATCTAATTACATAACTAATAGTGTTTTGAGAAGAAATAAGTTAACACTTTGTTATGAATGTCTTATTCTCGGAGCTCCTTGTATGTTAAATATGTTGTTAGGATCAAACCACACATGAGTCGAGGAATGTCAGCGCCAGACTCTAGTTTTAAAGTCCCCAATGTCCTCTTCCCCAACAACTGCCGGATACAGCCAGTGGAGATTTGAATAGATAGCATAGAATAACGTTTTGTTTTGTTTTTTTTTGTTTTTTTTTTGTGTAGTATAGTATAGTGTACATTTTCCTATACAGATGTATGCAAAGTTTTAGATTAGATAAGGTGTTGTATTCATATGACAGAAGCTGTGATGTTTTGATGGAGGTAAAATGTGTGACAAAGCAGCATTATAATAAAGTACTTTTATTCTGCTCTGTCCAACAAATCTTGTCCTCTAGATGTAAGACAGACCCCCAACAAATGTCACATCATCATGATTTTCTCAGTAAAAATGAAAATTGTGATGCAAAAATGATCATTCCTGCTAATTGTGAATCATGGCACTATTGCAATATCTGTCAAAATCATCGCAATATTTTTTTTTTTCTACTATATTGTGCAGGTCTTTTTCTGTGGTGTAGTATCATGCAAGTTTTCTTACATAGATGTATGTAAAGTGTTTTTGTATAGTACGGCCGCAGTTTACTTTAAGATGCATAGACTTATGTCTTAAAAGACAGATTTTTGTGCCGTGGAGAAAATCGGATGGTCATTCATGTTTTCAGTGTGGATATAATGACTTGTGGTTGTGAACCCTCTCAAAACCTTCATATGTAATTTTTTAGTACATCTCTATCCATGTGTGGAGCAGCGTTCTTTCTTCATGTCTGAAAAGCTCACATTTTGTGCAGCAGATGCCTGGTTTTAGCGTGGCGACAGCGATACGCTCAGTGACTGCGTGCCCTGTCCTGAATGAGCCTATAGATACAGAGGCTTCTGGCCAAACTGAGGTTGAGGAGAAATTACGATGAGGCAGAATGCAGCCTTTATGAAAGAAACATTGACTGCACTTGATTGCCTGAGATGATGGAGTCTGGACAGAGAGCGGAGTCACTGACGCAGCTCAGTGCGGATCAGTGTGTGTGTGTGAGGAGACGACAGGACAGGAACTGAAAGGCAACAGACCATGTTAGAGAGATGTGGGAGAGATCAAGACTTGCATCCGTACGTAGACACTCGCTGGGTTACATGCACACTCAGACGAGCACGTGAATCCACACGGAGACAAACGCACAACCACACACACACACAGACACACACACACAGGTAATTAAGACAGAAGGAGAATTAGAGGTGGTGACAGAAAGAGGAAGAGACAGAGAACGTGTGGAATGGGGAGAAGGAGAGATGTAGTGCAAGTGTGTGTGCGTGTGTGTGTGAGTCATGCATGAGTACACATTGTTAGCTCAGTGAAAATCCTCACAGGTTCCTGGAAGGAATTAAAAAGGCTGACGTGACACCAGGATGCAAGACTGCTCTGCAGGACTGGTCCCACCCCTCCACTGATCCATGTCAGTGTGTGTGTGTGTGTGTTTTCATCCCGTGGCTCTGAAACACTTTTTTATGGCTCCACCTGAAACAAAGTCTGCACATTTGAAGTACATTTAATCATAATTTAAGAACCAATAGTAAAATTTAATTAACACTTTAAAAAGTGTAAAAAAAATTATCAAACGTCCATAGAAATTTTTCAGAACACTCTGGCTGCATATTCCAGTATCAACCTATACATGTATTTGATCATATACTGTCATACTGAGCACAAGGATCAACAGCAGAGAGGTGGCTTATGCTGCAGGAACAGCCTGTTCTCACTCCCATCAAATAGGCTTCAAACGATGACGCTGTAGGTAAACCTCTAGCATTATGTTTTGATGTGCCATCGAAGCTGAAACGGTATAATGAGCAAGACAGTCAGTGTTTTGGCTCTATTCATAGTTTTCAGTCATGTGACATCCACGGTGACCTGGAGGGCAAAACAATGGGCCAACATGGCGGCTCATGCTGGACTCTCTGTAAAGATGCAGCACAAGGCGGTACAATTTCCTTCTGTTTCAAGGCATGAATATTTGGATCCCCTCGCAACTAAAGAAAAACAAAGATATGAAAACAAGCTGCAAGTTTTGGGCACTTGTGAGCCATGTACAGCACCTGCCTCCGTATTTGACTTACTAAAAACCGCCAAGTCCCTGCCAGAGCACCACTTTGGTGATGTTTACATCTGTCTTGTGGAGAATCCCTCACCTTACACTGCCCCCAGGATGAAAGCATGCAAAAGCACACATAATTAAATGTATTTTCAATGTGGATGGGTCAGTAATGTTGGTCATAGTGTATCATTTTGTTAAGTTAACATAAGATCTCATGACGTAAATCTAATCAAAACTTTGATGAAGTGTTCGCTGCAAATATCTGTGTACACTGATGGCTGACGTTTGCCCTCCAAGGGGACAGAGGCACGTTTAATGGCACAAATCCAATCCAACGGAATTCTTTAGAACCACGGCCCAGGCTTGTGCCTTTGACGGTTAGTGCATCTGATCGCACAACAACTATTTGGCATTCAGTTCATAAGCTGGCAGACAGTGGAAGATATCATTGTTTTGTCCTCCAAGCGTGCGTTCCCATGTAGATGTGACGTTATGTGAAGGCTATGAATTATAGTCCCAAATCGGTACCAATGCAGACTGCTGCGGACCCCACAGACGCCTGTTCGTTCTGGTTATACAACTTTCCTGAGTCCGCATGGAGGACGCCATCCACGCATTTGCTGTAGATGGTGTCTGCGGTGGCCAGATGGGAAGGTCTCCGGACAGCATCTGAATATGAAATTTAAGACCGATCCCTGTGGGTCCTCACACACTCAAAGACTTGGAACGATAACCCCAAACTGACCAAACTGACTACAGCTGATGTCTCCACAAATGAGCAAACTACAAGCCTGTCGTTCTCTTCGGTGTTTAAACTAAGAACGAGGTGAATATTATGCCCGCTCTGGTAACTCACTGACATTAGCATTTAGCTCAAAGCACTGCTGTGCCCAAGTACGTCCTCAGAGCTGCTAACAAACTAACAGTTCAAGGGTGCTCACAGCACTTTGTTTTGACGGCCCATTGGACTGAAAGCCCATTTGTCCAGCGGTCATATTCCAAAAAGAAATGCCCATTCGTCCAAAGGCCCATTCCTCCGAAAACACACATTCTCCGTGCAGTTGTTAGTTCAGTGACAGTCAGTCTTTCCCATTGTGTTGGATCACCAGGCGATTAGTAGGTGATCTTTCTGACCTTACACCGAACTGTTGGAGCCACAGTTTTTTTGTCTCCTTGGTTGACAAAATCAGACATGTTTGATATTAGTTGGTTATTCGATATTAGGGTTAGGGTTATTTCCAGAGCAATGGGCCTTTGGAGTAATGGCCAATGGACTACTGGGGTTTCGGAACAATGGCCCATTGGTACAATGGCAAGGCAACCCACATACAGATTAGTGCTTTAGTTATGATGCCTAAATTGTGGTTAAACTCATATGAAAGCTCATATTCCTTAAATGTTGGACTCGTCACCATCACACACATTTTTTATGAATGGTTCATGCTGTTATTTATTCAAGTTATGTTTATTTACTCTGTGATTACATTGCATTTATTTAGCTTTTCTTACAAAGCAGCTTACTCTGTGTTGAGTTTCTGACAGCAGCACAATATTTCACCTCATTTATCAATGCATTCATTAACAGTGGGAACCTTTAACTTCTTTGCTCCTGTTGATTGTGTTTTTTTATTGCGTTTTCCATGTCCCAGGTTGCCCCCACCGCTGCACAGAAACCCTACCGTCCCTGCGAGCTTCCTCCATGTTGATTTGATCTTTATTTGGCCTTCTTACCGCAGCTCTTTGAATAAAGCTACTCAGCGCGTTTACGGGAAGCGCACAGCGCAACATCACAACCGGCCCCCTCATGCTTCCAAACTGAGCCTTTCCAAATTGGTTTTTCACAAAACCTGCCAATTTGCAGCAACCAGTTTAGAAAATCTCCCTCTCTCTCTCTGTTCAGGACAGCCTCCAGCAGGAGTCGTGGCCCAAAAGAAGGTGATTCTAAATTTAAACCTGCAAAAAGGTCGCTTTGTAAACCCCAGGGTGGCTTCAGAGGGGAGAAGAGAGACGAGGGGGAGATGGGGGAGGAAAGTTTCAGAGTGATTAAAGTAGAAAAACAGGGTGTAGAGGGAGTGTGCGAAGGCAGCTTGAGAGGACGACAGACAAGTATTAGATAATCATTTAATGGGATTTCACCTCATGATTATACAAAACCAGTTTACCTTAAGTATTTTTTATTTATTTAGTGATAACGCACTGTATGACCTCTCGTACTTAATGTTTGACAGAGAAGAGGAACTTGACAAAGAGAACTAAACGGGATAGACAAGATAACATCAGTGAGGTAAACTGGGGATTCGAAAGGATTCACGTTAAATAAACTGATTTCATGCTAGAATCAGATTCAAGAAAATGCTATCTTAAGCCTCATTCATACTGGATTTGTTGGTTAGATGGGGTGATTTTAACATTTTCTGCACTGGTTCAGTGATTTTAATCCTGCCTGACACATGCATGTGGGCAATCATCCCCAGCCCAGTAATAATTACAGTTGCAATTACCGTCTTTTTTCTGGCGAACTGGCCGTTCCTCCTGTAATTTAAATGCTGTCCGGAGTGACGATTTATTTTTAAGTTGATCTCTGAGTAGACCTGCTTGTCCCTCATTTGTTTTTCAAACAGTTTTGTGTAAAATTTCACTTTTCTGTGAAAAGACATGCTAACATCAGGCTGTTTGGGAACCAACGAAAGCCTTTAGAAAAGAAAGACTCTGTAAAAGCTCATCAAATGTGCTGTAATGTCATTAAGTACTGGAGTTCTCTTTGAACCAGTGTTTTTTTTAGCCTGTTTACATTTTAGCAAATCAACTCTAGTAAAAGCATGTCGAATTAGCTATCAACTAGTACTGTGGCTGCATGCCTCCAGTGTAGACACTAATGGAACAATGATCTTTTTCTAATGTTTGTGACTTAACCTTAGCCAGACCTCGTCAGTACTGTAACTGTTGTGAGTGAATGTAATGAACGTACAGGAATCAATCATTTCTAAAAACCCACTTCTGATCATTTAAAAAAGCCAAGGACAACCTTCCCAAATAAATGAGAAAAAAGAAAACATAAAATGACAAAAAAAAAAGGAGGAAAAACAAACAACACAAAACACTGCTTTCAACGGATTTAGTGGCATCTTGACGTTGAGCGTGCAGATTGGAAACATCTCGTCTAACTCTGAAAAGGATGTATCTATAGCCAGTGTGTGGTTTGTCCATTCTACTGTTGAAACATGGCTGTGCAACATGGTGGCCTCCATGGTAGAGGACCTGCGCCCTCTGTAGATATGAACGGCTCATTCTAAGGTGACGAAAACCCAATAATTCTTATTTTTAGGGGATTATACACTAATGAAAATATACTTATGAATATTATATTCCATTCTGACATATGCTGCCAATAGATCCCCATAAGTCTCACCCACTGGACCAGCAAGTGTAAATATGTGCCTCAGAACCAAAAGTGCCAATCAATGACTTTTTCATATACAGTGGATGTTTGGGTTTTCTGCATAAGATTAAACTGCGTGACGGGTCTGCTTCGTCCCTGGTTTGAATTCAGGTGGGGACATTTCTTTCAAAATGCCCACAAAGGCTTTTAAAAATCCTAATAACACTCGTAGTGAAATTACACAAACACAACAACAAATAGCAACAAGATACAGCAACAAAAATGGGAAAGATATCTGGTGGCAGAAATGAACAAGTGGCTCAGAACACAAGTTAGAGACAGAAATGGAGAGGAGAGGGTCCAGGTAGGGAGAGAAATTCCCCGTGCCGTGGCCGAGGAGCCGCTGGACGGGCGGCGTTCTCTCCAGCCCATGAAAGGTGTGATTGTCCCACGGCTTCCCCGAGCCAGGAAAGTTCCCCCAGCGGCGGTCGGCGGCCCCTCTATCTGCCAGGAACGCAGGGCCGCAGAGAGAAACCCAGCGCCGGTTATGTCAGATACCACGCCGGGAGGAGGAGGTGGAGGTGGTAGAGGGGGGGATGGGGTGTAAAAAAAAAAAAAAAAAAAGCTGCTTTTCAATGTGTGTTATAAATACTTTAGAGAAACACACACACACACACACACACACACAGGAGGACAGCGGGGCCCTAAATGAGGCTGTCGGCTCGGAGCGTCTGAATGAAAAGAAGGGCAGCTCTCAATGTGTTTATTTTGACAGGAGGGAGTGAGAGTGGAGGGGGAGGAGGGAGGGGGAGGAGGAGGGAGGGAGGGGACGCAGAGGGAGACAGAAATGGAGAGATGAGAGAGAGAGAGAAAGAAAGAAAGAAAAAGACGGAGAAGTATTTCAGGCTCGGACATTCCTTCACTTCCAAAAACAAAGTTCCCGTGAGGCAAGAGAGACAGTTTGTAAAGAAAGCCTCAGTCATGTTTTACACTTTAAAAAAAAAGAAGGGGGAATTTCAATGCAAATATTCAAATATTTTGACCCGTGTGGACGAGGAGATATGTGTTCTGACTCAGATAGTTTACTCTCAGTCTCTCTGATTAAGGAGGTGGCTCATGAGGTGGGGGGGTGGGGGGGTGGGGTCTGGAGGGGTGGAGGAGTGACGGGACAGTAGAGACACCTCCAGGCAAATTGCTATTCAAATAGACCTGTAGGATGTCCCCGGGGCTAACTGTTCCTGCTCTGCTGTCAAGGACACTGCTGCTCCAGTACACCAGCCTACTCATATTTATTTTTGGTTGAGAGGAGATGGATTATCAGGTATCTAGTCAACGTCACTTCAAAGCATTTTCTTCATTTAAAACTTGGAGATTATTGATGCTCCGCTTGCATCATATCAATGTGTCATCCATCATAAATGATTCAGACACCCTTTGTGTCAGTTACATGTGGACCAGTTGTAACAAGGCGTGAGTTATGGCTGTTTATGACCTTTAATCGGATTGCCTCAAGGGCTTGAGACTAGCAAACATTCCATGGGAAATGTGTTTGGGACAAACGGACATCTTCCCCTGGTCGCCTCCGGGATGAGAGGGATTTTATTATTATTTTTTAAATAAGTGTTACACCTCACCCTAAGGTGGCCCTACTGGGGTGAACAACACATCACAATTGACCCAAAATAACCCACAGAGACACCTTTTAAAACAAGGAAATCCATGGGATTTATTAACACAAGACAAAGAAACTAAATCAGCACTAACAAAATACATTAAGTCAAAACCCTAAATACAAAAACAACCCCATGTTGAGAGGCGAGAACCGCCAGCAGTCCCAATGCCATGAGCCTGTCTTCTGCTGCCTGCACAGGTGCTTTTAAACACCTCAATCAGGCCAGGTGCGCCTCATGACCAATTTAGGGTCGAGCTGGAGAGAGAGCAAAGGGACACAGCACGAAAGCCAACTTTGTATTTGCAACACCGGCTCTGGTGTGATCGTATCTCTTTCAGAAGCTTTGTAATCAAGCCTCAAACTGCAGTGTGGGAACATAAATCCACAATGATAAATCCAACACCAAATGTCCCCTGTTCTTATTTATACCCTTTGTCCTTGTTGAAAACAGTTGTTGTCGTTGTTAGCATGTTGTTAGCCATCCACTGGCGCTCCCATGATGTCGAGGGTTGAGTATGTTGACCAGTCGGAGGCTGTGTACCTGATTTGTCATGTGTGGCAGCGCTGATCAATAGGTGATCTAAAATGCATTGTGAAATTGACCCTTCAAAATAAAATTTGTGGTGATGATGGTAATGCACTCAAGTGACCATGGTTTTGCGGTGCACTATAGTTAACCCTAGCGGTAACTACAGAAGAAGTGAGACACTTTGCGACAATGTTTAGATTTGACCAAACCTCTGTCAGGGATGAAATTTACTAAGTACAGTGACTGAGGTAGCTGTAATGTGATAACACAAATGTATGTAGCTGTTGATTACAAAGTATTTTACATAAACTAAATATAAAACAATAAGAAACAGCAGTTAACCCAAACGTTGACTTCAGGATGGTTAAAATAGCTTTTTGTGACGGTGGTGAAAAAAGTCTGGAGAAAGGGTAGAGCCCTGCACCTGTATAAGTTTAGTTATAGGGTGCATTTTAAGGTGCTGCTCATTGCTCAATGACTGCAGCATGTTATGTTGTCAGATTTTGTGTTAATCAAATTGTGTGCAAGTTTGGTAGTGGCTAGAAGGGGCACTTTGACGTGAGCATAAGAACATTGTGTGATGTTGGCAGAAAAAATTTTATTGTAGCCTTTTGCACATTTAGAACAGAGTGTTTAAGCAATTGTTGGTGAAATGCATTCTGGTATATTGAGGCTGTTGTCTGTAGAGAACTTAACTTGTTTCAATTGTCATCTTCTATAGAAATTAGTTCCTCATTCTTTCTGAGGGACTGATCTTAAAACCTGACATTTATGTTTGATATTTATACTTCAAAAACATTTTCTGCGTGTAATTTCGATTACAGCTGACGTTTGTGTGTACACATAAGTGTTCTGCTGTGAGAGCTGCTCGTGTTAGTTTGCCTTTGGTTTGCTGAAGGGCTGTTCCCATCATAAAATTTTGATTGCAGTAGATCTTCATAATAAAACCGTGTATAATCGGTAACGAGCCTCCTGCGGCCTGTGCAGCCTTTATGCCTCCTCTTGATAAAAGTATTCAAGTGTTGCAATGAGCATCAGTGGCAGCAGCCTCATCGTGACTTTTAAGGAATCATCGTTGAACCAGTTTAAGTCTGTTTGTTGTCTTTTCCTCTTTTCTTGTTCCTTGATATGTAGAAAACACAAAATCTGTTAGAATTCTTGAAAAGAAATTAGAGCTGTGTCCAAAATCTCTCCTCATTTATCAAATTCACTTTTCATAAGTTAGAATTTGTTTCATTTATGGCTTCAAATATCTGTTAAAACAGCAGCTTTTTCGTCATTTAGCCACAAGTTTGTTACAGCTTTACTCAGATGTGACAGGACCTTTGTGAAGAGATTCAACCACAGTTTATTTATTTTTGTTTTTTTGGTCCAAACTGTGAGAAAAGAATATTGACTGATATTACATAAGAATCTCCTCAACAACATAAAATAAGCTAATTGATATGTTCTGTGGATTTAGTTTTTCTCTGCATATGAGATGATAATTAAGTTTATAATGAATTAATTACAGAGCTCCGATTAGACAATTATTAGAATATTTTCACAGCTTAAACTTTCTGTGTTACAGACTTTTCTGATGGGAAACCACTGTTATATAAATCAAGTATTGCTCTCTCACACTCAACCAGACTCCATTGGCAAAAATGGTAATTTAACCTTGCAGAACACAAGACTCGCTCGATCACCGCTGCCTCGAACATTTAGTTGTTTGTGTTATTGTGTGATTTTGCTGAATCAGAATTAACACTTTAAAACACCAAAGTCACACAATAATACAAACAAACTAAACAATTTAGGCAGCAGTGAAGGAGCAGCTCCTGTGTTCTGCGAGGTAAAATTGCTGATTTTTCCAATGGAGTCTGGTTGGTGTAAAGAGAGTGACATTTGGCTTATAACACAGCGGTTCCCTGTTGGAAAAGACTGTCTCACAGCATGGTAAAGCAGTGAAAATATTCTAATTATCGACTAGCGCACACCTTTTTTTAAGAGCCTGACCACAGTAGAATAATGCCTCGTGTCTGTGCTAGTGCCCCTCTCTGCCTCTTCAAACTGGATGCACACCGACCACCATCTACAACCCCACCTGAAATAATCTGAACTATTCCTTTAAAGCCCCTGAAAACTTGTTTTTTTAACTAAGTGATGATTATGTAAAGAACAGTGAAAGAGTGAGGGGTCGATATTAGACGCAGTACGGGAATATTTTTCAATTTTTATTGTGAATGATTCAGCAGGTTTTACAACTTCAGTCAATTTTCAGGCATCAGTTGACCAAAAAGTGCAGAAACAGACATGCAGAACCTTTTAATTATGTGAACTATCGAACCATTGATCAGTTGTTAAAAAAATCCTTCCTGATTCTTTTCTACGGTGTCTGCAGTGGCCCAAACTGCGCGGCGATGTGTTTTCGCCCTGTGCTGTGAAAATAAGTGGAGCTTGTCTACCTGAGCGTGAGAGGCTGTCAGGCTCTCCTCAAGGAGCCCCGTTCAGCTGCACACACACACACTCCAACACACACACGTGCACGCGCACACAGAGCGCGGAGCCAGCAGACATAGTAGCACTCATTCATCCTCTGGCAGCAGCCGCCTCCCCCCTCCCTCCCCCACAACTGGCCTTCAATCCTTCCCCCCTGCTTTTTTCGTCCCTCCACCCTCCTCTTTGTCGTCCCCCTTCTCAGACCACGTCCATTTTGGGGTTTGGGAAGGTAGAAAAACAGTCTGACGGATGAACAGACAGGACGGATACGACCATAACACGACTCGGCCCATTAAAGACGCCAACACGCGCCAAACCAGCCTGTGTCCACCGGCGATCTGTCTCCACAGTCCTGCTGCTTGTTTGTCCCTGTTTTCAGTGGAAACGACACAACGGCGCTGAGGACAGGATGCATTTGTAATGGTGATTCAGGGGCATCATCATGTCTGGACGTTGAGGACTGGTTCAACTTTCTGAAGTGTCCTTGAGCAAGAGTCCCTTCCCAGCTCCAGCAGCCATGTACTGTGGCTGTGCCTCTGACAGTTTAGAGAACAAAATTAGAATTTACCAGTGAAAGGACGTTCAAAGTAGGTTCAGAAGTGAAAGTTTGTTCACCAGCTATTTGAAGACGTTGATTGAACATTCACATTTAGACTATGGATTTGCATCACTGACATTTTTCATCCTCTACAGTATGCAAATAATAGTGACATTGGAGCCTCACTAAGAAGCACTATCCAAATGTCTCAGTTAACAGCCTGAACAAAACATAAAACCTGCCCCACATGGGACTCAAACCCAGATGAAGGTCCTGTTCATCCAAAACATCTTCCTGCATGTATGGACTTTGTTGCTCTTTATAATATGTCACTGACAACCTAAAGCCTGTCTGCCAGAAAGCTTTCTGGTGCTTCTGGCAGAAAGGCCTGAAGACTGACTTCTCCCTATACCACAAGTCCCAGTGCATAAAGCTTCAGAGTAGTCGAAGCTGTAATGCACATTAGATCACAGCGATAAGTGCAATTTCTTATTTTACATCAGCTACTGTTAGTTTGTTTGTGTTATTGTGTGACTTCAGTGAATCCAAACTAACTTTTAAAAGCATCAGAGTCTCACAATAACACAAACAAACTGGCCAATCGAGGCAGTAACACACCAGGAGCTCCTGTGTTCTAGGAGGTAAAATTACTGATTTCACTAATGAAGTTTGGTCAGTTTAAAGAGAGCGATATCTGGCTTCTATGGTGGTGGTTTCAAGGCTGTCTGGCGACAAAGTAAAGCGGTGAAAATATTGCAAATACAGCGTACACTTTGAATGATATTGATTTTTTTCAGGCGGCTAAAATCGTTAAGCTTCCTGCACCGGTACTCCTGCTGCTTCTCCAAAGTGGGGGCGTGCCAACCACCATCTACTGTACATTATACACTGAATATGGATAAATACCTCAAACAACCCCACTTCAACTAACCCGAACTATCCCTTTAAGGAGTACATATGCATTAATAAACCATAAACAAGGAACACAAGCAGCAGCAACAAAAAAAAAACAGCAGTTACACCTAGAAAAAAAGTTTTTTTATTCTAGCTTCTAAACTGTTCACAGGTATATGCGCTCTAACTCTCTAACTTCTCACTGTCAGGTCATATTGATCAGGTTTGCTAAATAACTGTCCCTGGCGTCCTTATTAAGTTTGTCTCAGCATGTTATTGTAGTTTTTTTCTGCTTCTAATGTTTGACGATTTAACTGGTTGGATTAGTTGAAATCTCGCTCACTGCTTTACCTCCAACTGGCGCTTTGATGATGTCAGAGATAATGGACACACGCAACTGACAAAGACTGATTCTTCTCTCCGTCTCTCGTGTGTGGGTGTTAACTGTAACCCCCTGATCATCGTGGCAGCACAATAGGTGGCCGCTAATCTGCCCCAGCTGGGTGTCCTCTGTGTGTGTGTGTGTTGCTGTTAATTGGTCCTAGCCGGGGGGCCTCTGATTGGAGGTGGTGGAAAAACAAATGAGCTGCAGTAACAGGTCGGTGAAAGTGAGAGGGACCCTCAGATTCCTCTGTAACATGTCAGTGAGGGGAGGGACGGCGGGGGCGAGGTGGGGGTGTCTGACGCTGTCAGTCATCCTCATCTGGAGACACGGACCATGAACTGACCTGACCTGATTGTAGGACTGAGCGATAAAATGTTTCATTCCAGTCAATATTGATCATTTTTAATTCACATTTTGTAATTAAAGACCAGGAGAAAAAAGGTTGAATTTTACATCTTTATTTTAAACATA
>JAJHUR010107484.1:0-62512 GCA_027495735.1 Lutjanus campechanus | reverse complement strand
AAATTATTATTATCATTATTATTATTATTTTGCAATCGATTTACTCCACATTAACTGTCACAATCCACTGAGAATATCAAGGACCAATGCATGCTTTTATTTTTAAGGTCATACCCGCCTCGTGTCTCTGTGTTGTTGTTGTCGGTGTCTCCTGCTGGCTTGACGCTTCTCTGCTTGGCTGCAGTTTGTATTGTATTGAACTTTGCTGCTCAGTGGTTCTGCCCGTTGAAAAGAGGCGGTATGCTGCCACCTGCTGGTACGAAGGGGGGAACGTACAAAAACTCCATTATAAATACTTGAACTATACTATAATAGAAAGGACATAACTAACATCAACAGAAAACTAAAATAAACACAAAACATACCACGTTGGTCACGTAAAACTATATATATATAAAAATTTAAAATTTACGTAAACTAAGTTATTCTATAAATGTTTAGAAAACATTTAATCAGAGCTGTTTCCCCCAAGATAGCAAACACCAACCCCTCAGCAGTCTACAAAAACAGCTCCCCAAGTTACATTACATTTGGAAAGGGAACCATTTATAGCAAACATATTTTTCTTTCTGATTTAAAATAAAGAATATCTTTGATCCATGAGGAGCGAGAGGGGGTACAGGTGGTTTCTACCTAAAAAAAGAAATCAGACATCTGGCAAATGCTATGAAGTCTGCCATATATTTTGGAATTTTGGACTAATTAACTCTATTTACTACAACCCCATTTCCAAAGAAGTTGGGACATGGTGTAAAATAGTAATAAAAAGTAGAAGGCAGTGGTTTGCAAATCATTTTTGACAGCACAAATATTTAATGTTCAACCTGATTAACTTATTGTTTTTTTTTTTGTAAATATACACTCATTCTGAATTTGATGCCTGCAACACTTTTCAAAAAAGTTTCAACAGGAGCATGTTTACACTGTGGTACATCAGCATTTCTTTAAACACCCAGTTGGCATTTGTGAACTGAAGACACTGATTGTTGAAGTTTTGAAAGTGAAATTCATCCTCATTCTTGCTTGATATACGACTTCAGCTGCTCAACAGTCCTGTTTGGTCTCTGTTGTCACATTTTGTGCTTCATAATGCAGCACACAGTTTCAATGGGAGACAGGTCTGGACTGCAGGCAGGTCAGTCTAGTACCTGAACTCTTTTACTACGAAGACACACTGTTGGAACACGTCCACAATATGTCTCTGCATCGTCTCACTGAGATAAGCAGGGACGTCTCTGAAAAAGACATCTGGATGGCAGCATATGTTGCTCTAAACCCTGTATGTACCTTTCAGCATCAATGGGGCCTTCACAGATGCAACAGTTACCCATGATGCCATGGGCACTAACACACCTCCGTACCATCACAGCTGCTGTCTTTTGAAGTTAGTGCTGGTAACAATCTGGATGGCTCTTTTCCTCTTTAGCCCGGAGGACATGACGTCCATGATTAGTGAAAACACTCTGAAATGTGGACTCATCAGACCACAGCACACTTTTCCACTTTGTGTCAGTCCATCTCAGATGAGCTCAGGTCCAGAGAAGTCTGCAGTGTTTCTGGATGTTGTTGATATATGTCTTTCTCTTTGCATGGTCGAGTCTTAACTTGTATTTGTAGATGCAGCAACAAACTGTGTTTACTGACAGACGGTTTTCCAAAGTGTTCCTGAGACCATGTAGTATCCTTTATACAATGATGTGGGTTTCTAATGCAGTTTTTAATGCAGTGCTGCCTGAGGGGTCAAAGGTCACAGACCCTTACATGCAGAGATTTCTCTGGATTCTCTGAAGTGTGATGACAAAAATCAGTGCTATATTTACAGCATGATTTACAATGGAATTACTCCTATTATTATTGATAGTAATATTATATCAGATATCCTTAAAATCAGATAAATGCTTTCAAGAGGACAATATATACACAACACACAAAAAAGACTTTACAAGCATATTCTGATTCTGTAGAATGCAAATTCTGATTTACTCCATCAAAAAATATTTTGTGTTTGGAAGTTAACTTATTAAATTGTTATAGTAAGAATAAATGACGTCTACATCAGAAATGAGAAATAATTGCCACTAGTCTAGTCTAGCCAAAGTGCTTGCTCATGGGGGAATTGTTTCAATTGTTGGATGTAAATATGATTATAGAGTGTGGTCTAGACCTACTCTATATGTAAAGTGTCTTGAGACAACTTTGTTGTGAATTGGCGCTATATAAATAAAATTTGACTTGATTTGACTTGACTTGTAGTTTTGTCTTTAGAGAAAACAGTTCTTTGTTCTTCAATAATGGATTTTCCCTGAATGACTTGTCACATATTATTATAATATTGTGCAAAATTTGATCAAACACAGCTGCAACAAATGACCTCAGACAGTGTAGCTCTCTGTCTTTAATTAGATTTCCCACATACATAAAAATGCACTTTAATTAGTCTTAACTGGAACTGAAGAGAAGTTTTGATGAGCAGAAGAAAAGTGTGATTAAAATGTGCATTTCACTGAGTGTACACACACTTCCACACAAGGATGACTGCAGAGGGAGAACATGGCATTGATTAATCTGTCAAAGGATAACTGACAGAGATTCATGGAATAATTATGTTTCAGTTCATCTTATCTTCATTCCCTCAGATAGGGAGCATGATAACCATGTGGCGGAGAATGAAGGGAACAAGAAAAATGACTGTTTCTGCAGCACAGAGACAAATATCAAGTCCACAGAGAAAAAACATTTAATAAACCCAAAATCCATAAATACTGACAACTACACTGGCAGAAGTGCTTTTACTCAGTGGTGGAAAGAGTACTGAAAATTTGCACTCAAGTACAAATACTGTTACATTGCAAAAATAATACTCAATTACAAGTAAAAGTACTGGTGTTAAAATATACTTAAGTAAAAGTACAAAGTATTTGTTGCAAAAACTACTCAATCAATCACTGATTATTTTTAAGATACCTCATTTTCAGTTGTTTCAGGGTTTAGGTTTTTTTGGCATTTCTTTCCACATTTTAATTCTAAATTTAATTTTCCTTATTCATCTAATGTCTCAACGTCAAATGAGGTCCAATGACTGCTAAGGAATTAATTAATTAAATATCCATGAATACATTTTTAATTAGCAATTAATGATTAATCATTAACATCATTACTCCAAATGTGTGCTGACAGTGTTTTCTTTTGTTTTCCATCCATATGTTCTAGTTCTCATACTTAAGTATGAGTAAAAGTACAAACTTGAAAATCTACTCATAAAAGTACAAGTACCACAAAAACAACTTAATTACAGTAATTTGAGTATGTGTAATTACTTACTTCCACCCCTGCTTTTACTGTATTTTTGTACAACGCTATGACATGAAATATATGGATATTTAATGTATTCCATCCTCAAAATTACAAGAAAAACAAACTTGATAACCTCAATCAATACATTTTGTGTAAACTTTATCAAGGTTTGCTTCAGCAGGTTAATCATGTTTTTGCAGCTTCTGCAAGTAAATATCTTATCCTTTATAAGCAGTAACTTAATGTGTCTACATGAACTGATTACTTCAGTTACATCTTGGCCTTATTCAGAGATGACACATACTATGATGTAACAACATGGTGATGATGTTGTGTATTACACAGAGCTGGAAGTGACTAATTACAAATACTCAAATTACTGTAATTAAGTCGTTTTTTATGGGGTACTTGTACTTTTATGAGTAGATTTTTAAGTATGTACTTTTACCCACACTTAAGAATTCATTACAAGATGTAATCTACTTAGTTACTTTTAAAATCATAGTTGAGTATTGGGTACAATTTGAATTAATATCCAAACCTTTCATCAGCTGATTTGTTGCTGATAAGGCTAACAGGGCCAATGAAAACCAGGACATATAAACAGAAAACCATGCTGCAGCAGGCTCAGGTTTGGAAAAGAGACTGTGAGCACTGATCAGAACAGAGCAGGAGCTGGAAGACATTTAGACAGAAGATTTGGAGAAAGAGGAACCCCTTTACATTGAATGCTGCATTTGAAACTGCATTAAACACCAACGATTAAAAAAGTAACTAATACTCTGAATAGTTTTTGAGAAGAATACTTTGCACAAAATCACTGTTAACACCTGTAATTTTACACCCATCCAGCTGTCAGTGCACACTGCGTACTGACTGGTCTGTGCTGGACTTGAACCTGCCAACCTCCAGTTCCCAAGTCCCCACAGACTGAGCTGCTGCTGACCTAATGCACACATTTTACACATTCCTCTGTGCAACATTCAGCACCAAAGGCCTTTTCTTAAAGAGTTTCCCCCCAAAAAAACAATGTGAAGTTTCACCCACCAGATGTGTGTGGTAGTGACTGCATCTGCAGAGAACTCGCATTCTGCCCGTACCTTCTTATTTTCTCACTGTTTTGCTGCCCCAGATGCTTTAACAACCCAAAACATCTGTGTGTGATGTCCTGAGAATGAGATTCAACAATCAGCTGTCTTTCTGGTGCATTTACAAAAAATACTGACAAATTCTACTGATTCTCCCTTTAAAAAGTACCAGACCTGTGGACCAGTCTGTGCTGATGTGTTTGGTCCTTTGTTCTTGACACTTGCTCTGCCTTAAAAGTGCAGTATGCAACTTGTCAAATATAGGTTTTGAGAATGAGACTCAACAATGGCTATCTTACCAACCTGTGACTGGTCAAAGTCTCCAAGAGCAAAGAGGAGGAACAAAAGCTTAGTTTTCTCTCAGACCATTTGAATAATATTATACTTTAAGGTTATTATGCTTTTGCCAAAAGAAAAATAAGCTGTCTGCCCCAGCTTGATCCACACACTTTGTGTTGAAGAGCAGTTACTTTAGTCAACCAACAGATGGCGATGTTGGATTCAGAATAAGGCAGCTTTGATAATCACCATCCACAATGCACTTTGTTTGAAATCGAGATATTTTTAAACCACATCTTAAAACACTCTAAGCAAACAGCATGTCATTTGGTGAGACTTCACACTGAGCTGCACTGCACCCGTGAATATAAAAGTGGAAGGAAACTCAATACAATTAACCTCAAGTACCATATGTTTTAAGGGCCTTTACTTGATTATTTCTATTTCGTAAAACATGATACGTTTACTTTACCACAAATCAGTGGGAAATACAGCATATTTCACTCCAACATGTGAGGCCTACATTTAGTGGAAGGGTTTAAAGCGATATTCCACTTTTCCAGAATAACCCACTCAGTATGTACTCACCACTATGCTGATGTGATGATGGGTGAAGATCTTCAGTTCACAAAACAATCCTGGAGTTTTAGGAGAAACAGGGTAGCAGCCTCATCCAGTACAATGGCAGTGAATGGTGACCACGGATAAAACGTTAAAAATAGAACACAAACAAACACAAAATGTCTCCATCCTGCTTGTGTGGTCTAAGTGTCCGCAAGCCGCGACATTAAAAATTTACCGCAAAAGATGCCATTTACGGACCATTTAGATCTCGCGAGACTTTGTATATATCTTAATGGCCGCATGTGTGGAAGTCTTGCGAGATCGATGCCATGTTTACATCCTACCGGCTACATGCTACAGTGACATTCCCTCTCAGAAAGTCTAATAAGGGTCTATAAAGGGTCTACTACAGTTTAATAATTTTTATTTCTAGTTTTTCTAGTATGGCTTCTTACATCTTATTAGTGTACTGTGGTGTCTAATTAAGGTTTAGCTACTGTCTGATAAAGAACAAATTATTTATAGCTTTTGTCTAATTTTATAAAAAGTACAGCTTGTTACTTTTTATTAGTGTAATGTAATATAAAGTGCTACTTTTACCATAAGTTAACAAGGCAGTTAAAGTCATCTCAGTTTGGCAAAAGAGACAAACTGAAATTCAGAAGGTGTACAGCTGTATATTTTCTGCTTAATAAGGAAAATATTTGTGAGAATATTTCCTTTCTTGGCATTTTGTGAATTTGTTTAGTTTAATTTAATCAACTCAAAAGTTAAGGGAGCTTGTGACAAAGTGGTATTACAAGACAGGACGAGCCGAGGCTAGCTTGTTAGCATGCTAACATCAGTGGATATCTCTACAACACAAACATTTTTGTTGTCATTTTTAAAATATTTTAAACCAGAGGTGGCAATCATATGGTCCGCAGGCCAAAACCAGTCAGCCAAAAGGTTCAATCTAACCCACTGGAAGTGTGAAAATTGCAGAGAAGTTATTAATTCCTATTTCTCAAATAAAATACACCACTATTCGTGCTTTGTATTGTTGAAATTGCAATTATTTTTCTTAAGACATCTCAGATTGTTCATTATCTGTTTTGAAAACCCTGCCCTGAACCCTGTGAATGTTTGCAGATGGTTTTACTTCTTTATACTAAAAAAGGGGCAATTTTTGTTATTTATAGGTAATTATGCCATGGTTTTACTGATCTGGCCCACATGAAATCAAATCAGTACCCTATGAACTAAAATGAGTTTGACATCCTTGTTTTAGTGTTTTAACATTTTTACATATTGCTCCTTTAATGTGAGAGGCTGCCAGATCTTCTGTAAAAGTTTATCCCTTAGAAAACACCTTACTCCTTTAAGGAACAGGGTATTCATTTAATCATTAAGCCACTGTTTGAGTGTAGGTACTTCCTAAGAATATATTTTTTGTATGTGTGTAATATGTCTTTACGTAATAATAATAATACTTTTTTTTTTTTTTTTTTTTTACAGTAGAAACAGGGGCGTGTTTTTTGACTGGTGTGGCTGAAGCGGGACACTGACTTTTGCAGGGGTGGCATGAAATACATCTAATCTGTACTAATTATTTGATCATTTCTCATATCTACTCTAATTACAAATGTTACAGTATCAGTTTTTTACATTCATGTGTTTATTTTTTCATTAAAAAAGATAGATAGTCTAAAATACCAATCACAGCACAAAAGAGTGGCACCATACAACAATACTATAAAGCTTCAATACTTTATTTTTTAAGGCCTCAAAAATAAATTGTATTGTACAATTGTACCTTCATTGAACTTCTTTCCACATGCTGTGACACTGCTAAATTCCACCATGAAAATTAGTTTTATTTGTATGATATGATGATGATTTATTCACCTGTTTGCTTTATATCATTTTTGGATTTGGTTTTTGTGAGCAGTATAAAGGCCCTGTGTTGTAAAATGAACAATAAATGAAATTAAACATGAAAAAAATTAAAACTAGGCTGCATACATAAGAAAAGAATGCACATATTTACAAAGACTCAAACTAAGGTTCTGCCTCCAATTCCGCCAGTTATACTTGAGGATAATTGGAGGGGCACTTTGGGTGGTTAGTCATATTTTAGGGGTGGCCAATGCCCCCACAAACCACCCTTCTAGAAGCGTCCCTGGATGGAAATGTGATTCTTTTTACAGTACAAACATACATTCATATTTTCTCATCAATGCCAATCTAAAATTCATTACTGGCACCATCATGTCTCTCCATCACTGTGACAGTGATGTATCTGAGGAGTATGTTGCTTTGAGGAAATAATAAAGAAGTTGTCTGACTTCTCCTTGGTCAAATCAAAGTCATTCTTGCGTTCTTGTTTTGCTCCAGGCGCCGGCACACGATCCACAGAGCGAAGAATGGGAGTGGGAGGAGTGGGAGGCGGAGGTAAGCATATATACAGATGGGAATTAGTGGTCCCAGTAAACACCTGGAGCCAGAGGGGAAACGAGATGATCTTATTCACATGCAAGTCTTGTGCCCCAGAATGCGCTCAGAATGCACTGCTGCTGCTAAAGTGTGCCGCTTTTCAGCCACTTTACACCAGGAGATAGGTAGGCATCACCTTAATTCCTGCTTTGGCTGTGAATGCAGCTTTTCCCCGCAGCCATTCAGGCTTTACTTTGAACATGAACATATTATGTAATTTGCTGCAACTGGAGGAAAACGCCTGTGAAAAACGTGCATGTTTCTTCAGCGTGAGATCATTATACGCACTATGGGCTCCACAACAAAAGAGGCCTTTCATTTCAAACTGCAGGGTAGATGCTGATTTCCTAAAAGCTATTGATTGAAAATGGCACAGCTGAGGAGCGGGAGAGGAGCCATGAATGGAGACAGTGGATTCTCACTTCCACCGCTCTCCAGCTGTGAGCTCGATTGCTGCCTGGCCTTGAAGGGGGGAAGAGGGCCGTCCCCGCATATGGTGTTTTTCATGGGGTTTAAGACACAGTGCTGTCACTCCCATATGTGCTCGAGTGTATAGTTTGGAGAGGTTTCATCTCAAAAGGGCGATGAAAACAACCGTGTTTTCACTGCATACTTTGTGCTCCAGTTTGCACTAATTGCCATCACTGGCATTCCTCACCATCTGGTTTCATCTCTGAACATTAAACCATTGACACAAGCTTAATAACTGATAAGCAGCAGCCATTATCTGTTGTTAGGGGAAATGCAGGACAGATGTCAACTCAGTGCATATCAATAGGGTCAATACATTAACCTAATTATTGCTTATATAACATATATACAACTCAGTGAGCCTGCCTGCACCCTATCACCAGCCTACACCCTTCACACACACACACACACACACACACACACACACACACACACACACACACACACACACAGATAACTGAGTGGGAGGCAGCAATGTCATATACCTCAGCACTTAGTTAGCATTGGCATCCAACATGACAGATTCCCCGTCTGGGTCGCTCCACACTGATGGCTTGCAGAGAGGGTTCGCCTGTCTGCCTGGCTCTCCTTCACTTGCCCCTTAATTCTGCTCTGTTTCTTCAGATGCCCACCCCCCTCCTTTGTCAAGGCCCTGCCATAATTATATAAGACTTATGCAAACCTGTCTCTCGCTGGCAAACAATGAAACATTTCCAGCTCTGAAATGATGAAGTTTAATGGTGATAACTGTGAGAGATATGCAGCCACTTATTGTGGAATCCATCATTTAAAACTAATAAAGTTGTCGCTGCCAGGATGCTACATGGAGAATCATCAGCTCGTGTAGAACTTCAAGCTAAATCATTCGCAATCCTCTGGAGCTACTGTGAAAACTGCAAATGTCATTTTAAAAGGTAACTATCATTTGTTTTGCAGATCATGACAGAGGAGGAGCATTTATAATCATTTGTAAAGAATTTGCATCCATAACTCTTTCTCTAACCCAGACCTGGATGCAGGGGATGGATGCAGCGCACTGAAAGGTTTCATGTGGCCTGCAAGGTCATCATGGAAATACCAAAAATTAAAAGTCTAGTTAAGACAGTCATTAGCATTTTGCTCACCATTAAACCATTATCAGACCTTTATTTTGAAAGGGCTCAGTGCTGTGTTCATTGATAATGATAATGAACTGTATCTTTTATATTAAACTGTAACTTTGTTGACTCAGTGCTGCACATCCATGTTGTTTATGTTCTTCTACTTTTACTGCTACTATCATTTCAGCCTGTATGCAGCCTGCATATTACACTGTAAAACATCAAGTTTTGGACATTGCCAACAAAATATTTGCCCACAATTCAGCACATGGCAATTCAGAACAGTAGAAGTGCCCTAAGTATATAGATCACATCTGACCATTCCATTATTAGAGATTTGGCCATTATTAGGACCTTATATCATTTGTGTCTGGCCCGTGACAGCCTGATCAGCTTCTAACGTGGCCAACCATGAAAAATAATTGCCCACCCCTGCTCTAACCTCTAGACCTGCCTGGTGTTGCTGTCATTATATCATGATGTGCAGCTAAACTGGTTCATACTCAAGAGAAACATATACATTCAAGTAGAGATCAAAGATACCAGGTACAGTTTATCAGGCTTAAGTGTGCAAAAATACGTAAAATCCTTGTTAATTTATTATTTCATTGCATTAAGCTTTTATTGCTGTTTCTGGCCATTTTAGGTTTAGTTATGTTTTATGTTTATGTTTGTTTTATGTCTCAGTTTAGCTACTGTATGCTACTGGGTGGACTAATAATAAATGTTCAAATTACAGTAATTAAGTCATTTTTGGGGGTACTTGTAGTGTAAAGAGTATATATTTCATCTCCTTAGGTATTTTTAAAAACATTATTGAGTACTGAGTACAATTTAAATTCATTTCCGATGAAAACCAGGACATACTGTACCAAAATGCTGCAGCAGGCAGTGTTCTGCAAGTTCACACTTTAAAAAGAACTAGCTTGAAGTTAATTTCACACTGATTAAAATGAACTAGTTCAAGTTCATAGTTCACAAATTTGAATTTTTAAGTTCACTGTTCCAAAGATGAAGTAGTTCATTTCCTCTGTTCTTTGAAAATCTAATTTTAAATAGAACCTCCTACCAGGGACGCTGGTAGGACGTCTTTATAATGATGTCATACTAAGCGGTGCATGATAGTCATATTTTAATTTGAAGTCCCAGGATTACTCATATCTAGTTTTTAAAAACAATTCACCGCAGTTTGAGAACATTTTACACTACAGAGGACAGCAAACATGAACACCAACATATTGTTGAAATTTTCAATTGGGAAATCAAAATTCTGACTTGCAGAGCAACTGAACACCCTATAATACTTGTAGGGAGATGAAGAAGTAGATGAGACAGAAGAGGAGAGTGAATACAACATGGATTTGTCAGTCTGTTTCTCCCAGTAAAACAATCTCCTGTCTTCAGTGTAGTTCATATACTTGCTGATGATCAACTATTATCTCCCTCAGGAGTGACTGTCACTCATGTTAAAGTTCATTAATTTTAATATGATCCTGTCAGTTCACAGTTCACAACCCTGGCAGCGGGCACAGGTTTGGCAACACGTTCTCTTCCCAACTTTTGTCAACGCCCCGCGGCGTCTTATACTGAAGCCCACGGTGCCCCCTAGTGGCTGTACCTGACGTGGTCAGAAAGCCTTTATATAATGGTATTAATGCTGTGAATAGTTGGAGTTTGGTTAGGTTTAGGATGACACAAGGTTTGGAGTTACAAAAACTACATTATGTTATGTACATCACAACATGAACGTCACATGATGTACTGAGGTGGGTAGGGTTACTACCTGAAAAGCCCGGTGAAAAGAAAAGAAAGAAAAGCCTGGTGCATTTCTGTCAGACGTGAACCCTCTGTTTGCGTATGAGTCACTGAGGGGCAGTGAAAGTCATCAGTATGTGACGAGGAGGGAATGAGAGCAGGCTGAGGTGAGCAGAACAGAGCAGGAGCTGGGAATCATTCAGACTGAAGATTTAAAGAAAGAGAAACTCCTTTGATTGAATGTGGTTATTGATAACGAATTAAACATCAATGGTTTAAAGAAACTAGTACTCCAAACAGTTTTTTCAGAAGAATACTTTTACTTAAGTATTTCTCTAACACTGGTACACTTACATGTAATTGAGTAATATGTTAGTAATGTAACAGTAGTTGTACTTGAATACATTTTTCCAGCACTCTTTCCACTGACGGTATGTGACCTGCTGAGGTTTTTGTTTTATATGAGCTGTGTTGACATGGTAATAAAGTACTGAATCATGAAGAAAGACTCAGAAAACATCTTGAATATTTCTATTTGGAGTCTTGGGTTTGTTTGAATATTTCTCTCTGTACAAACATCACACAGCTTAATTAAAGACCTGGAACAAGCTGATACAGAATATATGAGTTCCTGTTGGTACAGACTGTCTGGAGAGGATTTCTCCACCTTTAAGCTTCTGACATTTTGTTTTGTGCTGTATTGATCAATTATTTTGTTGATTATTTTCTCAAACGAATAGTTTAATGGTCACTTATTCCTGGTTTTGCCAAGAGCTAGACAACAAGATACCACTGTTGTCAGTGGGTGTGTCATTCATTCCCTCTCACAATCCTGTTTATAGGATTATCCTTTTTAATGTTTATTTTATTAGAATATCCATCATGATATAGCCTATGTTCCTGTTTCCATCAGAGAAAGGCGAGGGCATCCCAAAGCTTAGCCTTGTATTTATATCCTACCTCTTATTTAAGTGACCCTCCACAGTCGTGTGTAGGAACAGTTTGAATTGGGCCATTTTTTGTTTTCCCCACCAAGTCCTACTGTGCTCTGATTGGCTGTGAGCTCGAGTGTCAATACTGTTGGTTGGGTGAAGTTCAGGAGGTTGTGATGGATGAATGGATCAAACACAGGATGACTCATTTTCAGCTTTCAGTCACAGTCTGGTTAGGTTTAGGCAAGAAATCTTATGGGTTTAAGTAAAAAGGAAAAGATCATGGTTATGGTTTTTATGGTTTAAATAGATCCTTTCACAATGTTAGTAACAAGTAGTTGTATTAAAAATGGACATTAATACTCAAATAGCTTGTTTTGAACAACCAACAGTCCAGAAACAAAAGATATTCAATTTATTTAAAGAAAACAAGTAATTGTTCATATACATATACAGAGCCACTGTAGTCAGGGTGTGGGACCAGGGTAGAAATAAAGAGTTAAGTGAATATGATCTATGTAGGGGAAATAAACTAACAAGAGTTTGCTGATTCTATCCTGCTGATCTTATTTCACTAAAATTCAACTTTTGAATTCTTTTCTGTCAGTTCCATCCTCACTTATTGTTAATGATTGATTCCAAATTTTGGGGTTGGGGGGGACTTGAACTTTTGTCAGCTTCCGAAAGGGGGGCATGCCACAAGAAGTTTGGGGAACCACTGAACTAATCCATTAGCTATGTGTCACGTCTCAAAATGAGAAGTTGTTTTAGCATGCCAGTTTTACCATATCGTAAGTCTGTCTGACCTGGAACACAAGAAACAGGAAAGTCCAGCATCCTGAGAACACCCAGGCAACCGGAGCAGCTTGCAGGGCCCACCAAGCCATCTTTAATTCAACTCCCTCTCAGCTGCCACCCAGCAGCCATGGGGCATCCAAAGGGCTGAGTCACTCACTGAACTGAAGATATGCCAAGAAGAACAGACAGGGGGAAAGCCCGGGCCTCTCCCTCTGCAGCGGGGGAATCACTCCTCATTACATGTGGACTTGCTTTATTGGGTCACCTCCATTTCTGACGGCCTGGTTGTTGGAGCATGCTTGTGGGGGTTCAAATAGATGCAGCTGGATTAGCATGATGGTATGAGCACTGATATGTGTCACAGGGGCTGAGATGCAGTCTTGCAAAATGACTGAGCCAACTTGCCGGACTCGATTAGAGGGCGTCCATGTAACTCTTGAAATGCTGCGTTGTTTCAGAAATGCTTTGAATATTGTGGCCAGTGGGCATCACTGACATGTGTGTTCACTGAGATGCAGTCATGTGTGCTGTAGATGGTGTAATCTGTTGGCAGGCAGCAGTCAAATCTTCACGCTATAACATGGTATGAAAATGATGGTTATTACACCATGCACATTTGCTTATCTGTGGTGTTGAATTCTACAGCATCAGTGTAGATAAAAATAAAATAATAATATGACAATAATATCTGGGTTAAAGAAACAAGTGTTCTTTAAACCAAACCTTGATAAAACATAATCCATGATAGATCAGTTCAAAATGCATACAAGCAATACTGTATATTTCATATTGCCTGTAATGGTCTAATGGAGCTTTCCTTTTGTATTTGTGCTTCTTAAATTTAAATAATTCATCATTATGATTAATGAACATTAACAGCGACACTGGAAGTCATTTACAGTTGGGGGGTGCTGAGAGAATGTCAGCCTTATAAAGACGTCATATTAACTGATGCACAGTAATTATGCTCTTTGTATTAATTAGAATGGCAAATATAACTTATACCTACAGTTATTAACAACAAGCTATCTCAAAAGCAGTATTTAAAAAAAAAAAAGTTTTTCATTATTTTGAGACATTATTTTTTCTAAATACTAACTCGTCATTTTGAAATACTAAATCATTATTTTGAGTTAATAACTTCTTATTTTAATCAAGTTTCTCATTATAATGACTTACAGAATCTACTTTTTTTCATCACATTGGCATAAATGAGCTTCAGTACAAAGGTTTCATAGAGGAGAGGAGCGTACAGCGCAGATCTGTTTCTCTCTGTTAACAGAGACTCCAGTCTGCAGTGTAGTTCATACACTTCACTGATACACCACAGAATTATACAGAGACATTAGACTCTGGGATCAAATAAAGTTTTTATATCACATCTACACTTCTGTCCATATTCACACTCCCTCTCCTTCACTCATACTGAGCTCCCTCTCATGGCTATTCTGCTAAGAAGCCGCATTTTAGAAAAAATCTGATTAGATTGTTTTGGTGCCCTCTCCAGCGCATGGTGCCCTACGCACAGCGTAGTACTGAACACAGCTGAGACCAAAGGTGGCAAGTTTGACAGCAGGGAGTGCAGTACCAAGATGGTTTTAGTGCTGGGTCTGGTTAGGTGGCTAGTGACACACTGAGCTAACTAGCTAAGGTGAGTTACAGATAACAATGATTAGCCTGTGCTAGCAACGAGCAATCTAGCTAACCACTGTCTGTTCATGAGCTAACTCAAAGCTAAATCACCCTGTTACTATACTCTGTTGTCAAACTGGCCTCATAAGATGACATCTTTATGATAAGTCTACATGGCATTTATTTAGTTTATGTCCAGGAAATTATTCATGACACCATTAGAAAAAGCATTTGACAGTGTAATAAAAACTTGATGACATCTTTATGACAAGTCCAAAATGAAACACTTTACTTGAGGTCAAGTAAAAAACTCATGGCACACTTATCATGGTCTTATGACAGCTGATGCCCAAACCAACCACACATGACAGTTTAATGTAATGTCAGAACATAAAACCAAACAGTTTTCTTTTTAGCATTTGATAACATCAAGTTGTCATGACAAGGCATTAATAGGTAATGTTGTCTTAGTTAATATCAAGCCGTCACAGCAAAGACATGTTTGTCTTGGGGAATGTCAAGTTGCCGTAACAAATACATGTCAAACAACGTCACCTTAGCATTAAAAATTATGTAATCGACCGAATGACATTTAATGCCAACAGTCACATAAACATTTAATTTATAATAACTTGTGCAATAACTCACTGTGCAATACATACAGTATTGTTATGACACTGTTATATGATTGTAGCCTGATGGACGTTTTTGTACATAATTTTATATCTGTTCTTGTATTTCTATTCATTGTCTGTTTTCCACTTTTAGATTTATATGTTGCTGTCACATATTGTAGGTAAGGCACATTTTACACTCTTCTTATTATTCTTATTATTGTTATTGTTATCTTATCGCTTTTATATATTTTATTTAGACTGAATGTATATATTCTTACATACTTCTTATTTTCTATTCTTATAATTCTCTATTCTAAGAATGAATTCTTATATATATTTTCTGTTCCTGAACCTGTAACAGGTTCAAGAACAGAAAAGAAGAGTTTCCCCCTGGGGATCCATAAAGAAGAAGACTTAAAATTCATGACATGGTTATGAGAGTGTCATGACGGTCTTATGCACACACCTTCACCTTCAGTGTTAGCAATACCTCATACTCTTGCAAGCCGAGTCAGATCTCAGCATGGACTTTTAGATTGAAGGACATTTTGACCTGTATCCTACATACATGACCAAAATATAACTAGGTTACAAAGTCTAAATTCCCAGAGGATTGTAGGCTGACATTGCTGAATATTAAAGTTGATGGTTTTGGAATTAAATGTGAAACAACCACACATGGCTGTTATGTTTGGGTGTCTCATGTCATTAAGATTTAGTCTATGTGTTTGCTGAGTCTTGTCCCTCATCAGAATCTTTAATAGGCTCTTATCAGTGATGTATGGCCATCACTGCTGCGGCTCTCCATCATCTCATTTCCCACATCAGAATGTCAAGCACAGGGTCACCTCTCATGATGCTCAAACGTGACCTATCAGGAGCAGCTTCTCTGTATATCGCTGCTCATTTCCTGAAGTGGCACCCTGACGGCACAGAGAGAAGAGAGCAAACATATCATGCCGGTGCAGGGGACAACTTGCTATTCTCATAACCTCTCCAACCCACTCAAGTCCCCCGACAAAACCAAAACCTCTAAAACAGTAGCGAGACTGTGAGCGTGCATGTGTGTGTTTGTGTGTAGGCGTTTCCATCTGTGTGTGTGTTTGTGGTCGGGTTTGGTTTGAGGACCGTTATTGTTGCTGGTGCGTGCTAATTGCCTGTGAGTGGCATCCTATCAGACTTTTGCTCTCACTGCAGGAGGCTGCTGCTCGCTGCATCAAGCTGCAGCTGATTAGGAGGCATTCTCGTTACCGTGTGGATTACCACAGAAACACATTTATTTGCAGGCAGCAGGCAGCAGGCAGCGGGAGAAATATGACCCAGAGAAACCCCACAAACTGCCATCTTACATCTTACATCTTACAATATCACTTTTATTCAACATGGACATGAAGATATTTTCTCCACAAATGGTCCTCCTCCTGTAAAGTTGATGGTGCGCACACATGTGTGATGAGCTGTCATGACAATTTGCACCCTCACGATACAAAACACAAGCTGGTGCTGGTGTCCTTAGTAATGTCTAAGTAATGTATGATTCATGTTGCTTTAATGAACACACAATGTGTCAGTAATTCCTGTTGATGCAATTGATAAAATCACTATGAGTTCATGTGATTAGTCGACATTTGAAACCAAAGGATCACCAGTTATTGATTGTTGTCTCAGTTACTTCATACATTACTTATATGTCACTAAATTAGAGGTAATTACAGAAATATGATGTTGTTTTTAGTCATGTTAGTGCCATGGCTCCAGAGATGGTGATGTCTGTCTGTCATACTCCTTTTCCATACACATGTGCTGGCTTGGTTGGACTCATCAGCTCAGCACAACAGGGATTTGCACCTCCATTACAACATGGCTACCCCTTTGAAGGTGTGTCCTTTGACTGAAGACGAGCTTTGCTCAAGTCAAACGGCTGTAAAATGGCTAATAAACACTTAATTTCAGATACATTCTCACAATTAAAAGTCCACTGTCCACTTTCTTATCTAAAAGCTTTTATTCTAAAAAAGCTAATCGAAGCAAAGAACGTCAGGAAATGTTGCATTTTCATCTGCAGTAACTTGAAGATCATGTAAAGCAACAATAAATATGTGTTCTGAGTTTGTCACACCACAGATACATGTGTTATTAACCACCCAGCCAGATTTGAATGATTAAAAAAATGCTAGGTATTAAAACTAAGGTCTTGAAATCATGAAAAATGAGCAGTTTTCTTTGTTCTGAAACGATGGGGGTGTGTTCAGTCCACTGTTTCAGTGTCAAACACCACCATGACCTGAAAACAACCTGAAACATGGACACTCTGTTTAGCAGCTTATTGGACAAGTCCAGACATGTTTGAGCCACCAGAGCCAGAGGATGGTGACAGGATGGTATTTCTTTTTCTTTGTTGGAACTGAAGTGAGCTGAAGTGAACTGCTGGTCTGATTTGGACTGAGAGAGTCACTGAACATATGTTTGTAACTGACCATTGGGGAGGTGGTGTCACTGAGCCATGTTTCAAGCCCGCCCAAAAAACCCTTAACACAGAAATCATTAGCCAATTTAACCGTCTAACTCCACAATTCAGTTCTGCATAGTTCTCAGTCTTTTCACGTTTTCAGCAACTATTTTCTAACATGCATGAAGTTTTTCTTTTCTTTACACAGATTTTAACACATCTCCTATCCAGCTGAAAACAAACATGAAACAGTAAAATAAAGCGCCTGGAAGTACAAACACCGACACAGCAGAGGGGCTAAACTTAAACCACAGATATTCAGTTAGAAGCTACACAAGTACTGCAAGATGAGACACCACAGAGATGTTTAAACATGTCTGTCTCTCTGGTCTCCTGCACAGAGTCTCTCAACACACTTTTTTGAGGGTGAGAAGGGTTGGGTTTGCTTTTGCCCCACTCTGGAGATGGTCCATCTCGAGTGCAACTTGGCACAGCTCATTGTGTTGAGGTCAAATGGAAATGCAAATCAGTGCAGCACGGTTTGACACAGCATGGCCAAAAGTGCCAGTGGACAGCCACTGCTGTCTTATGTGATTGCCTGACTTTGTGTCTGTTGCCACCATGAAATTGACATTTGTGGCATAATTTGTGACATAATTTTGACTTTTCATCATGGAGACAAAATCTATGTTTCCAGTACTTTGTTTGCCTGGGTCCAGACCTTCAAATCCATCCACATCACTGAGTTGACTGATTCTCTGTTCTTTCTTGAGTAAAAAAATAAACGCACAGTGAGTGCTGTGGGGGGACTAATGATAAGCCAATCAGTGCCAGAGTAACAAGGTTGTTGTCAAGCTGTGTGCCAGAACCAAGGAAGAGTAATAACAACATAGTGACCTCTACAGACAAGATAGATGCTGTTACTGGGGCTGTGTTTGAGTTGACTAAAGAATAGAACAAGTGTGTGAAAAGCTGCAGTATAATGGTCACTGAAAGGATGTGTGTTGTGTTTGCTGCCACAGAAAATACATAATGTAACATGTAATATGTAATATGTAACATGCAGCTAATTAGATGCTACAAGCTAATCTCATGCAGGCCTGCAACCAAAACGCTACCTGCAGCTTCCAGCTCCTCAGCTCTGAGACATGAAGGCGCCACAGTAACATTACAGGGACTTCTTTTTTTTCTGTGGCTGCAACACAACATACAGCTGATCAACACACTTTAAAAAAAAAAATTAAAAAAAAACGTAACCAGCTCTCACGTACTCACTTTCACAAAACTAAAGCCTGTGGGGCAAAAACAAAGTATGTTGGCATGGAAATGTACCATTGTCAGCTCAAAATGAGGTTGGTCTGAACATGGTAAACATTGCACTTGCTTAAAATCATCATGTTAGCATTGTCATTAAGTAAATGTTAGCATGCTAACATTAGCATTTAGCTGAAAGCCCCCCAGTGTCGAAGTACAGCTTCACAGAGCAGCAAGCATGACTGTACTCTCTATGTCTTGTTTCTAAGGCAACAACAGCAGCAGCAGCTGTACTTTCATTCATCCAGAACTGAGGCAGGTCAAAGTTTATAATGTGTCAATTCATTGATGCCTTCTTACCAACAGCTCCTTTTCTGCGGAGGGCTCACGGTGTGAGGCAGGTGCAGGAAGTGGCACCGACCATCATCACCTCCACACACCCCTTCAAGTGGATCTGTCCGTCCATGTAGTGTCAGGGGTCAAGTGGGAAATAATCCAATGAAATCAAGACAGGAGGAGCAGAGATCAAGTTGAAAGTACGAATGAAATGGATAAAGAACTGAAGACATGAAAAGGTTGTGTGGAAAAGGTCAGAGAGAGAACGACAAAAATGTCAAGCCTGATGCTGCAAAAGTGAACACATTTGAGCACGTTTGTTATCATCACTGACTGCACAGAAACATTCTATGAACTGGCCAACACTCGCCCTCCAGGATTAAAAATGAACTGAGGACTAATACAAAAGAAAAATGCCTCAAGAGCTTTTATCTCATGCCAGTTGAGAGCAAACTGATCAACAATTGGACTTAAATGATATTGTGGATGATTCCCCACAAAGCAGAGCCAGGAGAAAATACATCGCATAAGGGAAGACTATTTTATTTAGTTTAGGCTTAAGTCTTCCTGTGTTTGCTGGCAATATAGCTTGCTGTCAATTTGAGGCTTTGTTTTTATTAATATAAGAAGGCTTAAACATTCCTGCTAATGAGCTGCTGGCTTTAACTGAGTGTGCCTGCTCTGTAAACCCTGCTGAGATGCAGGTGAATCTAGTTATTGGTGCTGTTTGCTGCAAGTCAGTGTAGCAGCCCTGGGAGGAGTATTTACAGCATCCACTCCCAGAAAGTAGTTCCAACATCCCGTTGTCCATTACATCTCCTATCTTGTAGGACAACACAGAGTATACTGTATATGGCTGCATTGATTTTTTGACAAATGAATACAGTGGAAACCTCTTAAAGTCATCACGTCTGTCCAGTCAAATTCATCACCATAAGTAGATTATTTTCATAATCATTTTTTTCTTTTTCTTTATTTCTCATGCACGCTGACTTTTAAGTGACATTTGTATATTATTACATGAATATAAAGTAGTGAAATCAACAATTTTGCTATTGACTGTTGTTCCAGCTGCTTTTAAATTACTGTACAAATTAAATTATTGTAATGTATATGATTCAAATACAGTACAGTACAGTACAGTACAGTACAGTACAGTACAGTACTGTATATAAGCTGTAGCTTACTGTGATTTTGCTGCTGCATCTTGTTGGCTTTGCAGTGAGAAGACTACATTTTTCACTGAAGGGAAATTACTTGATTTTTTCCATTATGTATTCAATGTGCACGCAGCAGCAGGTAGCCAGTCAAAAGCAGGCGGGTTACCACAAGGCATCATGGGACTAAAATTTCACATATTGACCTATATATGTCACCTATACACCAGTATTTTGCCCAGCAATGATAAAAAAGTGTTTTTGTAGATATTCTCAGGTATTTCAGGGATTGTCTTTTTCTGGAAAATGATTTGAAACTGTTGATGACTCATCCTGCACTCAGGGGTGTTACTAATTTAGCATCCAATCAAACACTGTCTTGCGTATGATGCAGTGGAGCATGGAGGCAAACCAAGTTAACCGCAGTTAGTGAGTCTCAGCACTACTGGCTGCTGTAAACGCCGATCAATGTCTGTGATAAGTCCAAGCTGCCTGTTTTAAAGGAAACATGTAAGCAATAAACAGTCTGCTGGCTATTTTATGGGAATTTAAATTGTTTTCCATATGTTGTCAGTGGACTACTTGATTACAACAAGCAAATTATTTAAATAGCATATGTATACTGTAGGAATGATTCTGATTCTGAGATTTTGATCCATATGAGCATTGATCACTGTAACTGTGGTCAGTATAAGTGGTTTCCACTGAATTAACTTTTCTAAATGAATAAAAAAAAAAAATTCTTAAATTAAAAATAAAAGAAACAAAACATCGAGCCTACTGAGCACATGTACAGGTCTGTGTTTCCTTCATGCCTGTATGACTCCCCAGTGAACAATACTGAAAACACTGGCTGACCTGATGACTGACCCCTGTTTTATGGTATAGTAACATTAACAAATACATTAAACAGTGCCTACAGGCGATATGACTCATGGCCGATAACAGAAAAACAGGCCACAATATTGACTTCATGTCTCAGTGAACTGCATCATTCTACTGCCAGCAGTCAACAGCACAGATACAATCAGTAAGAATCAGTAAGATTTGTCTGTTTGTAAAATCTCCAGAAAGAGAGTTTATTGTTGTGTCTCATTCCCAGCATGTCAAATACTGATGCTTTGGTTTGGTAAAGTGTCCACAGCAAAATAATGAGAAATACAAGCTGAGGGCTCCAGGATCTCTGCAGATACAGACACCGCCTCACACGTATAGTGGGTAAAGCTTGAGATCTGTGCAGAAACCTGACGGGACTTGACGGGTTGGGGTCAGGTCGGGGCTAATTTCTCACATATTTCATGGGCTCATGTTGGGTTTCATTTATTTATTTTAATTTTTCTCCCCAATTTAGTGGAAATTCCAATTCCCTGCATGCAACGTCCTTGTCACTGCAAACTCCTACTGTTTGGTACATAGAGGGAAGCTTGTTCAGAAAAATAAGTTCACTTCTCATCCTGTGATTCCTCCAAATCTATCAGCAAACACAGTGACAGAGCAGATTAACAAGTTATCAAGTAACTTTTATGATCATTTATGCAACAAAGCTACAGTTTTCACTGCGTACTCTGTGACGACTAATGAAAGCACAGACAAAACCAACAATCAGAGGATGCTGGTTGTTATGTGTAAGTTGTTGTTGCTGCTGTTTTTTACTCATGGTGCACTTACTCAAAATGTTCATAATAAACTCAATTACCCATAAATCAACATTAAAAAACAAAAGCAAATGTTTATTGAGTCACCATTAAAAACTGCAGAGGTGAGAGGAAGTACAAAGACTGCATTACTGTACTGTAAGTAGAGTTTTCAGGTATCTGTACTAGTATTTATTTTTCAGTTGGATTTTTACTTTTACTCCCTACATTTTAACACAAATATTTGTACTTTTGACTCCTTACATTTTCAAAACAGGTTTGTGACATTAGTCTAAATGCAGAGAAAAGACAATTCCTTGGTGTATCCATCGGCATATATCGCATACAACAGGCGTAATAAGACGAAAAAGATGTACCAGATGACAAACAACAGAAAAGACGTAACAAGACAAAAAAGACATATCAAGATGAAAAAGACCTAACGACAAAAAACAATGTAAAAGACATAACAACGGTACTTTTTCACAATTACGTTAGTAAAGGAGTTGGATGAGTACTTCTACTTTTACCAGTCTTTTTGTTTACACTAGTATTTGTACATCTACCTGAGTAAATAATGTGTGTACTTTTGCCACCTCTGCAAAACTGGAAACCTGAGAGGAGACACTTACATCAGATGCTGTCTTTATGCATTAATAAAGCACTGGTTATTATATAAAAAAAGAAAAAAGTTTCATAGTTCTAAAATTTCCATACTTTAAAGATGTGATCCAAAAGGTAATCAAGTAATCAGTAATCAACCCTGCCAACAATGCTCAGCTAGCTCAGCTAGCCATCTTCATCAGGAGTATTAATGACCAATTCAAAGTGAGTTCAACACACAGCTAACTCATATATATAGAACTCTAACTGTTTGCCTTTTGTGAATTGCAGAAATATATTGCTTTTTTTTTTTTTGCAGCACTTGATCTTTGAAGTGGCTCCTCCTATGAGGTGACAATACCATCAGTGGCTCCAAGCCAGTTTGAGCTTGAGACCCCTGATCTTTATTGTATCTCAGTGTGTCGTGGAGAGATGATGAAGTCTGCAGGACGAGGGAGCTGCCTAGTGACTGGGGGAAGACAGAGGGGCTTTATCAGTCCCTTTGCCTCCCAGCTTCTCTCTCTGTCTCTCTCTGAGGCCATTAGGAATCATGGCTTTCTCCTGCGTCATTAGATTATCTCCCATGGTCTGCCATAGTGTGCAGGAAGATCATACTCATTACCCATGCTGCTGTACTTTACCGAGCGCACAAAAGCCCCGCTTTCACCTTGTAATTTGAGTCAGGCGGGCTCGTCAGGGCAGGAGGCAACAGCAAGATATGGAAGCGCTGCTGCCACTATCGACGGATATTTGCGTCCTATACCTCCTTGATTACACAGGTGGATTTAGAGTGCACGCTTGGCAGAGGCGATGTTCCTGGGGACATATTAGGCGCATTAGTTCCCCCGGCTTCTGCCAGTGTTGTATCACGGCTGGAGGGATTTGGTTCACAGTTGTCACAAAGGCAAACAGACATTTAGGATAATAGAGTTCTTGATAGAGTAGATGCATAACACTCGTATTCCTGTCACAGTGGTGGTTTGGGTCCCTTTACAAAAATAACTCTGCAGCCCGTGGGTCCCTGTGGAATGTAAATTGAATGCACGCTGGTGTCCCTGGGACAACAAACAGGAAAACAACCTTAATATCAACATGGATTCAATCATTTATGTAATCAGGGAGGAAATAACTAGATCTCATTTGGCAGCAAAGGAAATGGTGCAGCTCATACGAAGAGGAAAACAGCATTAATAGCTGAGATCCTGTACATTCACGGGGCTAAATCGTTATTTTATTTGGTCATCATTCAACATGCTTGAGAATCAATGTGCGCAGAGAGTAAAATAATCATAATAACTTTAATAACTTTATCTGTGTAGCACTTTTCTAAAAACAAAGTTTACACATACATTAAATCCACTCCCATTCAAAATACAGCAATAATAAAAATGATCATACAAGATAAAAGGCAATATTTGAAGCAAAAGATACAAACTGAAAACACACAAACAAACACGCCTCGATTTTTACAAACAAGTGTCTGCCAAAAACGTTTTAAAAAAGAAGTAAAGATAAAACTAACAAATGCAAAAGACTCTTCAGTGATTCCAGCAGGGGTGGTTTGCACCAATTGGTTTTTACTAAGCCTGGTCCTAACTGCTTAGTCAGTCTTAGTTAGGACCAGTCTTTAGAATGGAATTGATTGGTCGGTTGCACCAACCAGACTTAAGCCCAGTCTGAACCACACCCAGTCTGAGTAATGTGAACGCCCACAAGACTGTGGCTGTTGCCTAGCAGCAGACTTTGCCAGGATACATTGTTAACAATATTCCTGTCTTGCTCATTTGTAGCTAGTCATTTCTAATTTGCGTGAATGTTATGGAGGATCAAAGATAAAGAAAAGGAAGTTTCAAGAAAAGTACTAGAGCTGTACAGCCAACACTCCAACAGTCCAACATAGGTTAATAATAATAATAATAAAATAGAAAGAAGCAGTTGCCTTGGAGAGAAATGACAGAGAAATATTTATTGTTGATCAGATAAAACAGATGAACACGTGTCAGTGAGCTCACTGTTTGAACTGATTTCACTGTTGGACTAGTAACCACAATATCCCCAGACTCCCTTGAGAATCGTGCAACTTTGAGAGTTGTTGAGTCAGGACAAACTTCAATTTCCAGGTCTCATAATTTCATGGTAAGTAGGTGGTAATAACCAAGTGACGTATTTGAAATTTCTTAGAAATTAACCACAAATTACCCCCAGATTTCATGGTTAATTATGTGATAATCAGCAAGTACTGCTTTCATGTAGTGAGTGGTAATTACCAAATGACATGTTTGAAATTTATGTTTGATTTATGTTTGAAAATAATGTTATAATTCTCAAGTGTCATTTTTATGCAACTAGGTGGTAATTACCACTTCACATAGTTCAAGTTTCTTTGAAATTAACTGCAGATTTAATACATTACGTGGTGATTACCACCCACGGTACTTGTTTATTATCACATAATTAACCATGAAATCTGGGTGTAATCTGGGGGTCATTTCTAAGAAATTTAAAATATATTACTTGGTAATTGCCATTTACTTACCATGAAATTATGGGACCAAAGTAACTAATACTTTTTGAGTTTTTGAGATGAGTACTTTGTGCTTTTACTGAAGTATTTTTTAACACCAGTACTTTTCCACCACTATGCTTACTTTGATTCCTGCATGATTTTCATGGTTGTAAATAGAAATTTGAGCCCCAATTCTCTTATCTCCTGATTCTAACAGTCCACAGACAGAACGACAGGGAAGTGAAGTAACAGTCAATAAGAGCATACAACATAACAGGTATTTCTATAAGTCTATGATATTTTATGTAAAGTCTTCCTGTGTAAATCAGTTTACATTCACAAAGATCTGATGATGATCTGATGAAGCATTAACTCTTTCCCTGCCAGCGTTTCTTAATAAAGTTGCCAGCCAGCACCAGCATTTTTGACAGAATTCACTGATTTTTCAACAGCCACAGAATATTCAGTATTGTTCTAGCTTCATTCATTCTTTTTAATAACCCTTGAATGTTGGCTGGTTGCAACAAAAACTTTTCAGATAATTTCATGCTGCTGATGTCTTCATGCTACGTAACACCATCTTCTCTTCTTGTGGAAAAAGAGTTAAACAGCAGAAAAAGTCTCTTTATTCCTCTGTGGGTGAAAAAACATGTTGAGCTGATGGAAACAAGATTGCATGACTCTCTTGACTCTCTATTCAAATTCTGACTTCAAAAGTCAGATGACTGTAAAAAAATTATTCCTAAATTTCAGGCTACAGGCTTTACATTAAATGATAAGTCACCAAGATCCTATAAGAAAAGATTCTCTGTGTTGGGCTTCCCAAGTAAAACTATTTCCACTCTGCTTTCATTTAAGTTAAGGGAAGTTGTGACATCCATCATTTAATGTCACTGAGGCAGTTTCTGAAGCTCTTAAAACAGTTGGGATCCTTTTTTTAAGGGTAGATATAACTGCAGGTCATCAGCATAGCTATAAAAAGAACCAAGTCAAGTGATACAAAAGAATAACCCTGGTGGTGTGTTTTTGTGCTGCTGATGGTGTGGTGTGGATTTACCTTCAAATAAAGTCGCAACAGGCTGAGAACATCTCTGAGAACTCTTGTTTATTTCTGGTCTGGCAGCAGAGTAATGACACAAAGTTTGCAGTCATTTCAAAAAACCTGGAGTCGGAAATGGCTTTTCATTGTTTATGGGACAGCCGAATAATGATACGCTGGGGTGTGAAATTACTTTCCTCTCCTGGATGTCAAAGAACAGCTTAAGAGAAGCGATCATTGCGAGAGTGACTGAAGCAGTCAGAATACTGGGCTCAAACAAATATATGTTGCATTTTCAGAGCTCGTGACACAAAGCCTCAGTTCTGTAGGAGCCTAATCTTTGGTGACATCCCTATTTCACTAGGACTCATTTACAGCAATCAATAAGAACAACTTAAAGCCTGTCTGTGCGTCTTGAATTCTGTCTTCAAATAGTGTAAGCCACGTCTATGGATCAGCTGGTCAACTGGACAGAGACCGCCTGTGGTTTGAAGAAGATGGAGGACAACACTCTGGACTGTTTCCACTTTCACGGCGAGGATATTTCTCCAGAGAAGCATTCTGGGAACGGGAGAAGGTAAGTTAGTTTGACACTTGACTTCCCACAATAAGCTATAAAGGATATGCTCGTATTATTGCAAGTAATATTTAGATTGATCATATCAAGTTCTACAGTGCTACAGTCAATATGTTTTTTAATTGACGAAGACTTGGATGACTCACCAGCTGTCTCTCCATGGACCTGAGGACACTCTCCACATCTAACACCCACATCTGTGTGGAGGAAAGAAAGAGGGAGGGGGGAGAGGGGGTAAAAGGAAAGCCACAAATGAAGTATTTCATCATAGAGAGGGATGCTGCAAAGTGGAATTGGATCATGCAGCGTTTGATCGCAGCAGAGCCGGTTCTGAGTGAACACAGTGTCTCATATTTTGGTTGATCAAATATTAACTTGAGGAAGAGCTTAACCTTACTGTACAGACAGACAGTTTCTTTTAGTTGCTAAGGATGGTCCTCACTGATCAATGTACAAACTGTTAACAATGCAGACTTACTTTGACATAAAAGACAGATTTTCGTCTGCTTTTTTTCTTCTTCCTGTTTTGCGTTTTTTATCTTTACTTTTCTCACTGGGTGGATGTGGGTGGGGCAATAGATGAGAGCAATCAACCAGGTGCTTTGCTCCTGTGTCAAACTTCCGTCCCGTTTTTGGGTGAATAAAACCACTCTGACTTGACTGCCAGTCAGCACAAATTCAAGGTGTTTGACAGTTTAAATGCATAAAATAAGAAAATGCTAAGTCATTGCCAATCAACGATCTGTATGTTGTTACGTAGGGGGAAAAAAAGAAATAGGGGTTGATGAGTGTCCAGCCTCCCTCAGAGTTGAAGAACAACCCCGGCAAGTAGCTGGAGGTGTCCTGATATATACGAGAACCCTACTGAATCTCCAAGTAATGAAATTCTGACCTCTGACACTTTTTAAAACTCTATTTAACTGTTTTAGTAGTCCGTCCTCTGTGGGATTATGATAAACCCATTAAATCACATAAATTAACATGTATATGAATGACACTAGTGTTTTCAATTTGGTGCCAGAATTTTAACAATGCATGTTTTCACTCAAAAAATATATGTCTGCTCAGAGACATGTATACCTAGATGCTGCATTGACGTTGGGATCGTACGTCAACGTCTCCTCCATTTTCATTAAATAAAGACTGAACCACTGCTGTGGTTCTTTTGGTTTAATTCACTATAATATTTTTTTCCCCACCTGTTTTTTTGCTCCACGTACATCATAAACCCTTAATTACACCACCGCCCATTGAGATTAGTTGAGAAATAAACAGTGCAGTGCTTTTTATCCTGAAAAATTGCAGCTCCTCCATTTACATGGATTTGTTGACAGGCCAGTCCTGACCTAATGAAGCAGTCAACACAGCATCTACATATATTTGTCTATACGGCTGCTCTCATCCATGTTAGAAAAATATGCAGCTGTTTTTCTGTGCACCAAATATTTTATTTATTGGAAACAAATGCTGTTTGGCATCCAAGAGCATTACTGAATATTTTCAGTATTTTATTCTATTGGCTAAATTTCATGTTCATACATACAAAGGTACAGGTAAAATGTGAGGTAACAATGGAAGTCAAACAACACATCGACTGGATCTGTTTTTCTGTTCATTCAAAGGCTGTAAAAACGTATTTGTTTGAAATATTTGTATGACTTGTAACTCACCACAGCTCATTTTTCTTCTGTTTGTTGTTTATCTTTGTAATTTTCCAAAGTGTTGCAACAGCTGTAATGACTTTGTGTTTATTTGGAAACATGCAGAAGCCACGTCTCTGTATGAATAACATGATTGCCATCTGTCAGACACTTGGTTGGATAGGTATTAAGTTATTTTGGATATTTACTTTGCGGTGAAATTAAAACTCACACAGCTGGAGACAGGTCTGTGCCGACAGGCAGGTTTGTCCTTCTCGCTGTTTGTTATATTTACTGAGAGCACAGCATGGTGTAACGCTGCTTCATAATGACTCTTATGTAATTCATCAGTGTTAATGGCTTCATTAAGTAAGCTAATTAATACGGTAATTAGTACATGTTTTTATGTCAGTTTAAAATGAACTCTATCAACAAGCATTAACACTATATGCACATACACATCATCTGAGAGTTTGGAACCTGAAGATTATTGTACGATGCAGCTCAGTACTGTGCACTGCGTTTTTTTTTTTAATTAATGAATTGGAGTCCATAGGAGGTACATGATGATCATTCCCACGATTCTCTATTATGTCTCATAAGTTGTTGTAGCAGTTTTTGAGTTGATACCATTTATTACACAGATTTGGTGTAAAATTGTGATCATTTTTGACACTCGAGATGATAGAAATGGTCTAAATGCCTCGTGAGACACCGTAGTCAAATCCATGCTGTGATTTGGCATCAATAACTTTTGACATTTTGAGATTTCTGCAAGAATTTCATTTTGCGATTGAATGGTGAGCACTTCTGTTCCGGGGATTACTCAGAGACCTCCTTATTGTTAATACAAGTAGGAAATCCATCCATCCTTTGAACGCTCCAGGTCTCTAGTTTGTGGTTGTGAAGTTTCATGTGGCTGTGATCATCCTCGAGGTCACTATAGGTCATTTTGTCCAGTGATGTAAAGTTTCAAAAACAGGTTCATTTTTAAATGGCTGTTATGAGGACTGACATCATCACACATGAATGTGATTGGGCTCGTTGGACTCAGTTGAGTCTCAGGGTTCCAGTCAGGCCCAGTTTATGATATTCCAACACTTTTTATGGACCCCAGTTTAAATAGATCAACATCCTATTTAATATATAGTATGATCTATGAAGCGAGTTGTTTCCCCCCTGAGCCCTCCTCCTCAGGAGGCTGCAGGAACACTGCAGGACGAGCACAGCATTGTAACCTGACAATAACAAGTGAGGACGAGTCCCACCAGCCTGGTCTCACTCCCAGCTCGTCACATACAGACTATTTGTCACCGCCCCTCAGTGACTCGTACAGATGCAGGAGACCAGACCAAAACATTATTAAAAGTTATACGTTCCACAATGTTACATGGGCCACATGACTTTCATGTTGGCACGGAGTGCCACTTAAGTTACATACGTCACATGACTTTTGTGTTGTGAGTCGCTTCTGTGACACATGACTTTCTTCATGTGACTTTCGTAGTCATAACCCCAGGCATGGTTTTATCCTAAACATAACCAAGTAGTTTTTTGTGCCTAAACAAAATTGTGACCCTGAGATTCTGCAGCCAAAGGATATCAGTGGTATGTGAGTTGGGATGAGAGCAAGTTAGTCCTACGTTGTAAGTTGATCCGCTGTTTGTAACTCTGTAACTCCTTTTCTCCTGACAACAGAAGCCCACTGCTCTGAAAATAAACACTCTGGAGTTTGAGTTCAGCGACAGCCTGTCTCACTGCCTGCCAAACTCCATTAACATTTTGCTCAGTTTTTACAATTAAAACAAATACGATTTCTAGAAGATTATTAATGGTTTCTTACAACTCATAAACTGACACTTACTCATTTGGCAACAATTCTGCATTAATTTAAACTCTGACTAATGTGAAACAGGCAAACAATAACACATTTTACAGGTTGGAATAGAAATTCTCAAGGGACACTGCAGCTGAGTATTTAAACTTAGCATGTTTCATTGATCTCTGATGACACATCATGGTCATTTTATGATTTATTACAATTAATATATTTCTTCTTTAACGTATTGATCTTAAATGATTGTGTTCATATGAACGATAAACAGTTACATGATCATTACATGATGCCCCACACAGTAAACATGGAGGCTCATACAGTATATAAACATTGATATATTACGTGCTTCTGAAGATGAAACTTTATTGATTTGTGTGGCTTAGTGTAGTGTTCCAGCCCCAAAACAATGAAGCTCAAGAGGGAAAAAAAACATTTTTGTAAAACATGCAAACAATTAAGAGACACTGTGCAGTTTAAATGAAGACAGACTGACATCGATTGATCTGCTGGACAATTACAGGTGCCGTATATAGAATACATAACAGACTGACTAAATGACTTAGTATTGACTGCACTGAGAGAATACAACACACAGCTGATCTGAGTTCAGTCTGTTCACAGGTTAATGTGCAAGAGCTGTGAGAAAGACTGTTCCTAGAAAACCATCAAACGTCCATGCTGCTGTGTGTGAGGACAGAGACAGAAACGAGAAGGACAGAGCTGGTTCAGAGGTCAGAGACGGTCTTACTCTGTGGTTTTGTCTCTTCTCTATGCTCCACTCTCGCACATCCCTCCAGTGCTCTGGCAAACACGCATCGGTTGCCCAGCTGTCTCTCCTCCCAGCCATGATGTCCCCGTCCACACAGTGTGTCACAGAGCCAGCGAGCTGGGTCACTGCACTGACCACGTCCGCCCCCTCAAGTGTCCAACACGGTTTCCTACAATGTAACTCGATTCTGGAAACTGATCCTCTTCAGCACAGAGACAAACTGTGGGTGGTAACGGTGCAGGATCCAAACTGTTCTGCTGGTAAGGTATAAGGTTGCAGTCAGGCTGTAGTGGTGAAAAATGTGGGTAAACTATACATTTCTTCAGCAGCTGTCTCACGCCATTTCATAAAAGGTGAATAAACTATAAACCTCAGCCGCCTCAGAGTCTAAAACCACTGAAACCAAATTATATCCTATAAATATATTATTTTCAGGACCACTGCTGACCATTTGGGTGCCCTAAGCATAAATGCTTTAAAAAGTTCTACAGTGAGAGGAGCCACACTGGGTATAAACGAAGGCTCCTGAAAGTTTGTAGCTCAGTTTGCCCTCCACCCTCAGTCTCTGAATGGAAAATGTTTGTTCTAAGCATTAGAGCAGCCATTACACACTTAAGAATGCCGCGACCCACTTTGAAATCTGAAAATCTTCTGTGGCACATCCAATCCTTTAATCACAACTCTGATCAACACACACGTCTCAGACCAGGACAGATCAATTCTATGTGAATGTGAACATACGGCAGTGCAGATTGATAATCCATCCACACTCATGCAACAGTTTGTAAATTTGCATTTCTTTCCGTTGTATCTCTTGTTCCAGAAATGACGAGTTACTGTATTCCATCAACTAGGATTTCCTGCCACTGGTGAGATATAAGATACATTCCAGTATTAATGGGGTCACAAATATGTGGTCAGATAAATGAAGAATAGCACGTAATTTCAATCCCATGGCTTTATTATATCAATTCTGATCACCTTTTTTAAATGTGAAAACTTTTTTTTTAATGACCCACCTCCAGTACCTTCACCCCACACTTTGGAAATCACTGCATTAGTAGACTGTGCGAAGTGCACAAGTTTGTACACTGTAAAAAACAAAAAGTTGATAAATTTCAAGGTAACAGACTGCAATAGATTTTGGAGTTTTGAGCTGAACTCAGATTCTTAAGTTTTGAAAAGGTTTTTACCAACTACTGGTCTTTTGTTGTGATAATTTACATTAAAACATTGTATTTAAAATATCCCAACTATATATTTTTTACAGTGCCTAGAATAAGCCTGAGTCTGATCTTTCAACGCTGTCTCAAGACAAAACAACAGACACACCTTGATGTCCAGTGTACAGCCTCAGAAATGACAAAAGACAACACAAGGTTAACAAAACACTGAAGGAGAAAGGCTGCGCTCCTGTGGTAAAAACTGCACAAGAATCACCTCTTGTCTTGATTACTGTGGTGAATTTTTAACCACTCGAGTGCCTCTTTTTTCTGAATTTGTTTGGGGAAAGAAACACATTGGATTCAATGGATAAATGAATGAATGAATGAAGTTAGTTATAAATGAGAGAGCCAACATAATTTTGTGCTTGTGAGTAGCTGACTCGTTTTATTTTATGAACTAAACAGAAGCTCAATTAGAGGATTTATTTCAGGGTTATTGGACTACATTAGATTTTACAAGTACATAAACTGGTAAGTCAGAGTAAATACATTTTAACCACCCACTGGACCAATACCATGTATCAACTGTACAGACTAATAATTTTATTGTTGCCTAGAATGAAATGAGGGTGAAATAAAATTAACAGGCCTACTATCCAGTGTTCTGTCATTAAGATGATGAGGAAATTGCTGCTGTAATTCACTTTATCATTAAATAAATAGCTTGGCATATTTAGATTCGTATATATCAGCCCTGAAGGAGACTTATTAAAGACTCTTCCTTCCTGGAAAACAGGTGAAATATAAATGTCAAAGGATATATTTAGTTTAATTCTTAAGCAGTAATTCAGAACAGCGTTTGAACTCTTGGTGCTGTCACACACTTTAATCCTGCTCACAAAAGCTGGTTCCAGTTATTCATCAGACCAAACATCCGACGTTTTCTGAACCAGCTGACAAAATTTGAGATGTGTTTGATGAGTCACAGATCCTGTCAAGCAAAAGGTAAAACTGCACAACCGAAACTGTTCGGCACTGAGAGAGAAGACCTGCAGAGTGACAGATTTATTTTTAAAAAGCTGTGGGTCAAAACTCTGACATCCCAGATTGTCACAAAAACAGCTAAAGTAACCTGGCTGTGAGGCAGGGTTGACAGAAGAGAAAAGATGTATTTCTCATTGTTTACCTCAGGTTGATGTCTGGTAACACACTGAGCCTCAGTTCTCCTTGCTGCTCTGCACACAGGGCGCCTCCTCCTCCTGCGAGTCTCTTGGAAAGCTGAGAGGAGGAAGAGAAGGAGGTGATGGAGAGGTCACAGTGGGCAAAACTGTGTGTGATAATCATAGACTGAGGCTGTAATGAATTAGTCAAAGGAGAGAAAGACAAGAAACAGTTGTGAAGGTGATGATGCGACGATTGTTACCACAGCAAGTCATGCTGTCAAGTTGTGTGTCAGAGTGTGTCACGTCTCTGACTCATTTTTATGCTGGTGTCTGTTCAGCAGAATCTCCTAATGATTAGAATGTAAATGCACAGTGGAAACAATCCTGTTTTGAGGCGGTTTATTCTGCACGATCACTTTCAGGAGCGACAGTGGTGTTATTACTGCGGTTTGTAAAGCGCTGCAGCAAGCTGCTACAATTACTCAGTGAGCCCACAAAACAAATTGGATTCCTGATGGTGTCTTGTAATCCTATCGAGAAAAGAAACAGTATAAATAGTTCATTCTGCAATTGCTGAACATTTTCCAAAGCACGTTTTTATAATAGTTTTTTTCTTCGAAGCAACCACCGTTTTAAACCCATTACACTTTAAAAAAACACTTTGCAGAAATGTGAACCGTCTCATTATTGTTCCATATTAGGGCCTGACATTTTACAGCTGATATGGGTCTATATATTTCAGCCAACACATAACAAGTTTAAGTTTGTTGGATGTGAATACCTGCCCCTCCGTGTATTTCAATGAGATAGCCACCTTTAAAACCTGGTGTGACAAGAACTACTTGGTGCTCAACACTAACAAGAAATGATTTTTAACTCCAAGGTAATTGCAGCTCATGACAGGGTTATCATTGATAATTGCACTATTGAACAGGTTCCTTCATATAAGTACTTGGGTTTGATGATGTCTGATAATTTGGGCTGGAGTGATCATGTGAATTTCCTCTGTAACAGATTAGCTCAGAGGCTCCACTTTTTAAGAAGGCTGCGGCTGTTTGGGGTCCGAACCGAGATAATGCTGACATTCTATAATGCAGTGTTGGCCAGTATCATAAGATACGGTATGGCAGCATGGTTCGGCTCCCTCACAGTCCAGTGTAAGGCCAGACTCCAAAGAATGGTGACTACAGCATTGAGGATAGTGGGGAAACATGATCACGATCACTTCCAGTCTCTCCAGGTAATATATGAGGGAACAGTTGTGAAGGGAGCAAATAGGATCCTGAATGACCCCTCACACATCCTCTTTCAAGAGTACCAGCTGCTGCCATCAGGGAGGCGCTATAGAGCCAGCAGGTGTAGGACCAACCGTTTTAAACATTCCTTCATTCCCACTTCCATCTCATTACTAAATAAACAAATAAACACTTCTCGTGGCAGAGGCCCCTCCTTCCCCCACTAGGGTAGTGGGGAGGCCTACCGCTGCGGATCCACTACCCTAGCCCCCCTCCCACTCCACCACCTGACCTCAGTCGGGTGGTGGGGATGGTTCCTGCCCTTACCATCTGGTAACCCCTCCCCTATGTGGGCAGGGGGGAGGCCACGGCTGTGGATCCCCTGCCCACCAACCCACCAACCCATCAACCCTTTCAACCCATCAATTAGTCAATCTATCTACCAATTACATCTGGTTGCCCGTACACCTGCTGGTCTTTACCAACATCCCTCGCTCTTTTTTTTTTAAAACTTGGAGTATGTTTTTATATGTCGTTTTTATCTGTACTTGTACTATAAGTAGGATATTCTATTTATTGCACCCCGCACTTTCTTTCTTTTCTCATTACTGTTTTTATTGTATATTTTTATTGTATACTTTATTGTACATTTTTTGTCTTTTATTGTATATTGTGTATGATGTAAGGATGTTTTGCATGTACATGGCAGCTGCTACAACTCCCTTGCCCAAGACAAATTTCCCCTAGTGGGACAAATAAAGTTTATTTGATTTTGATTGAAGAAGCTGCAGCAAAGAAATGCCCAGACATGTTTTAAAAACATTCTGCAATGATTAATGTTTTATTTAACATGGTTCTCCCGCATTAAAAGTCCTATAAAGTCATTTCCATCATGTTTGGGACATGAGTTTGTGAGACCTCAACAACAGTGATATGATCAATACTGTTGTATGGAATCTGAGACATGCCTTCTGCCCTCTGGTGGATTATCAGTGCATTGCAGGCAGCAGCCGTACTCTGAGTGCAAAATCCAACATGGCTGCTTTTTACGTAGTGAGTCCAAAATCTTTGCTAATTTTGAAAAAGTTACTGTAAGAATAACAGTTACATTGTTACTAATATTTCAATATGAATATTTACTTTACTGACACATTTGTTTTACCGTATTTTATAATAAAATCATATTGAAAATGTGTGTGTCAAATATGATACAGCTGGTACATGAGATCATTTATTTGTGAATCTCTCAGTCATTATTCTATTGAATTTTATGACACAATCTGTATTATTCCACCATACTCACATATACAAACTAAATTAAGACTGAAATGTCATTAAGATAAATTTAGAGTGGAAATTTAGATATTTATATATATTTTTTACATATGCAACTAATAATCATTTGTGTGTTGCAAACAGTTATGAGCAAGTGAGCACCTCCTAATAAATGTCTTTTTAATTAATTTTCATGAAAACAATCCCTGGGCCATCATAATTCTATCTTATATTGACCAATTCAGTTTACATTGAATGACTTCTTTTTGCTGACCAAAATTTGAAAGAAAAAGATTCTTGTTGGGGAAAGAAAGAACCAAACCAACTGAAATGTGCCAAGAGTTTTCTGGTAATTGTTTTATGTGTCAGGCTTCACAGGGTTTAAAAAAAGTACCTACTGTTTCTGGATACACACAGCTGGCACCCTGTCTATAGGTCAGGGCTGTGCAACCTGCAGCTTCAGAGCTGTATACAGCTCCTCTGTCTCTCTCCAGTGGTTTCTCGTGAATCCAGCCGCCCCACAAGGTAACACCAACGCATCATACTGTTACAAATGAGCTGGCTAATGAATCTGCTTTTGGCACTTGAAGATTGATTGCCAACTTGAAATTGGTTGGTTTTAGCATACGTAAGTGCCCGACAGATTTTGTTTTACAGGAAGAAAAAATGAACGGATTTTCCATGATTCTGATATAAAAATGATGTATTTATATAATCATACATTTTGCACATATTGTTAAATCGGTGCACAATATGATATATAAGGGTTAAAAATGCATTTTCATTTCAACTTGACTCTAATTTTAGTCATGCAAGGGGGCTGTTCAGGCAGTCTAACAGTTTGGTGAAATATTGGTATTGGAGGAATCACTGTGAAATTCATGGTCCCAGCTGTGTGTATCCTATAAGGACTCTGGTGAGGTGACTCCCCAACACAGCAAAACCGTAACTGGTCCATTACTTTGGTTTATGACCAAATACCCACAAAACTAATGACATTCCAGTCAACCTCAGCTGTACTTTGTGTGTGATACCTCATGCTAATTAGCAAATGAAGGCAGGCACATTAAACTCAGAGGGTGAAAACATTGCAGACACAGTATCAGGCTGTAAATGTAATCTGTTTAACGCAAACACTTTGTGCTGAATTATCATACTAGTATTAATAAAAACACACATGATGTTTGTTATGATAGACTAAGGGCACTTTCACACCTACTTTGTTTGGTCTGGACTTTGTGACTTTTCAGTTTGATCTGGACCAAAGTTACAGGTGTAAAACCAGCCTCAGACCACAGTCCAGGCCTAAAAGCCAGACTTTGGTCTGGTGAAAAGAGATGGTCTCAGTCCTGATCAAACTGAACCATGGTTCAATTTCTTTCTAGTGTGAAAATATTTTGGATGGTTTGGATTATCAAACCAATTACAGCAAATTGTGACAGGATATCATCAGAGTCAGAAGAAGGAAAAACAACACACCTAAACAAAATGAGCAGATGGAGTGAAGAGAAGACCAGATGTTAAACTGACATCTGGTCTGATGACTTTATAAAGAATCAGCTGCAAAAAAGTCATAAAAATACAGACGCTTTTCATTGTTGTTTTAGTTTGGTACTGGTGGAAGTTGTGCCATAATAATAATATTCTTGTGACAGCAATATGAATCTGTTCATTCATCTTTCCATGAACAACACTGAAGTCAGGCTACCTGCTGAACTGTAAACATGCCGACGTCGCTCGTACATAAACCAGTCAACATCAAATATGAGGAGACGCAGCCCACATAGATGATGAGGACTCACTCAAGCAGGTTTCAAAGCTCTGCAGGTTGACCTTCACATTGTGGTGAAATGAATGCAAACAATTTTCTGAAATGCTGCACATTCACTCAGTAGAACATTTTGTACATAGGTTGAGAATGAACAAGCAAAAATGCAGGTAAACACTGATACAGCAGCCCAAGTTTCCTCAATGCATATTTAGCAGGCGCAAAACAGCTGCACATAAATGTAATGTTTATAGGAATTGTTAGCTAAGAATTGGAAGAATCCATAAAAAAGACAACAGGGTTAATTCATTGCTGGCCTTTAAAATGGTTGTATTCCTGGTCAAAATAATTCATCCTCATCAACACATATCAGTCTTTGCTTTTCAGTGCAGATTCCTGATGCTGCATTTATGATTGATCCTTTCAGCAGCTGAATACAGTGTAATTATTTGTGATCTGTTTATTTAGTTGAATGTCAAAATAAGAGGATGGCTAGTGCTGGATGTACCTGTGTAATTAAGTAAATGACCAGTTTGGATCTGCGTTCTTGAGATAATCTGAATCCAACAACTTGTTCAATCCCCGAGTTTTATAAAGTGTGACAGTATTATATGAAACTCCTTCTTAAATGTCATAAGGTATATGTCTGCAACCTAAAAATCAATCATATCATAATGAAGTGTTTGTTCTGGCATTTATGTAAAACAATTTTGATAAAGGTCATCTTAACCTGGCATCAGCTTTAAGTGTCTGTCAGTGTAACTGCAGCTTTCAACATAATAATCTTGGCATTTGCAATCAGTAGCCAGTTTCTAGTCGGCTCAGAATAGCAGCCAGCTGTCGGAGATTCCCCTCAGTGACAAAACAGTCACAATGAGGCTGACTAACCGAGAAAGACAAAAACATTTCACAGTAATCAGCGCTCGTTTCCCAGCACACAGTCACCTTGGAATCAATTCAAGCCCTGAACCGTGGTGTTATTCACACCACATAATTGCTTTATCTGTCCGTAGATGTTGAACGTCGTAATGAGCTAAAGATCCAAGGACAGACCCTGCCCGGGGGCTGAGCGTCTGAAGGTAAGAAGGGCTCCTGGAAAATGACTCATGTAGTGGTCTCTACTTTGTCATGCTCTGGCATTAGCCATGGATCTCCAACTGAGGCGCCGCACCTCATTACACATAATTGTGTGGAGAGATCAATATCTGACAACCTGAGGATGATGACATCTAAAGTAGTTTATTCTCACACATTATGAAGATCCAGGCACAGCCAGAACACCTGGAGAAAACGCACTGCATTTAAAGGGATAGTTCGCCCAAAAATGAAAAGTCAGTCATTATCTACTCACCCTCATGTTGACTGAGGGTCAGATTTAGTTTTTTAGTCCACAAAGCACTGCTGGAGTTTCACAGGAAAACAGAGCTGCAGAATCTCCCAAACAATGGAAGTGAATGGTGACCAGTTTTCAAACATGAAAAAACAACAGAATAAAAACATAAAATGCCTCCATTCTGCTTGTCTGGTGTGATCCAAGTCTCCTAAAGCCCCGACGTGCCAAGTTGACTAAAAAATGTTATTTACACCATATTTTGAGCCTGAATCTTCACTGTAGATCTTTAGCTTGGAACTGTGTGTGTGTGTTCTGACAGTGTGCAAAATGTCAGGACTTTAGGAGACTTGGATTACACCAGACGAGCAGTATAGAGGCATTTTATGTTTTTTTTTTCCCAGTTATTTTTTATGTTTTTGTTTATTCACTTCCACTGTTTGGGAGAGTCTACAACACTGCTTTCCTGTGAAACTCCAGCAGTGTTTTGTGGACTAAAGAACTCAACCCAGCCCTGAAATCAGCATGTGGGTGAGTAGATAATGACTGACTTTTCATTTTTGGGTGAACTATTCCTTCAAAGATGAATTAAATGGTTAAACATAGAGCTTTCAACCTGTTACTGAGTGATAAAAATGGGCCAGGCAGAAGGTACGTGGATTATTTTAACACTGCTTATGACACTATTGAGGACAAGTGTAGACAGGTGTAAAGATTTGTTCTTGTAATCACACAGAAACACTGTGTGACTAACATACACTGTTGGACCAACTTAAAAAATATTTAAATGGGTAACACAAATTTTTTTTTTTTTTTTCATATTAAGTTTACAAGTTAGATGACCACACAGCTGCTTTAAGTCAGATGTAGTTCATCATCTGATTGCATTCAAATCAACAGTTTGCATGAATGCAACTTAAATTTAACTCAGGTCAACTTACAGGAAAAGTTTCCAATTTTCCAACTCAATTATTTGCTTTACTTTATGTAATACAATACTATTACTCCTTAACAACCTGATAGTATGTTTCCGGGAAAGTATTTCTTATAGTAATCTTCATGTGTTATTAGCCCGACTTAACAATAGCTTGTTTCATTCAGCAAGTTTACAAAAACTTAGCACAATTTAACCCATTTTATATCTAACATAGTACATTATTAGATCACAAAACATAGTTTTCATTAGAGCTGATCTTCTTTCTTAGTCATCAAAAGAAAAATAGCAGCTCAAAACATGAGCGTCTTGATGTGAAACGTACAATACTAAGAGAAACCTAACTGACTGTTACATCCTCAGTTAAGTTCATGTTTCTTTGTTTCCAGTTTTCTGTCAGTATTTCCTGTTTTATTTTGATACTCACCTTTGTCTCTCATTTCAGGTACTACACTTGCTTTACTTCCTGCCCCTGTGTGTTTCCCTCCTTTGTGATTACCTGCCCCGCCCTAATTAGTTTCACCTGTCCCTCATTACCCCTCCTCCCTTGTGTATTTAGTCCTTGTGCTGCCCTTTGTCTGTTGCCACTTCGTCTGAGCTACTTGAGTGTTTAGTTCTTGCTGTATTTCCTTATGTGTGTGTGTTTTTTTTTTGGATTTGAGCAGATTTTTGCATACTTGACACTGCTTCAGCCTATTTATTATGGGATGCCTTTGTTTGTCTTTGGACTGATTACCTGTGCACCAAACTCTTTTTCATTAAAAGACTTTGTGTTTTGAGTCCTGCGTCCGAGTCCTTTGTCCCTTGGCTCCATGTCTGATACTGACATGTTTTTATTGAAATAAGAACAGCAGGTTAAGGGAATTGACTGTAATTTCAATTTGTTATAATCCACAAAAATAGAATGCCATCATTGAAGCAGAAAGCTAAATGGGACTTCAACTACTACTGCAGTACATGTTTTACAGTGCGTGAGAGAGTTTAGTAAGGTTGTTCTCTTGAGTTCACAAAATAATATCCAAGTGTATACATTAGACCAGGAGTAGACACATCTGAAATTTGGATTACCACTGAATTATACAAATAAAGTTTTTATAATTACCTCATAATAAAAATTATTGTGTCTGCGTTGGCTTAGAATGGCAACGTCATGTTTCTACAGACAAACCAGCTCTAGATATGGCCTTTGGTGTTTTTCAGTTTTCAGAGTTTCATCACCATCATAATGTTTAAGGGAGGTTTGATGCAATCTACCTCATCCTTAAATGCCACTACACAGGTACTTTGATACGTGGTCTTCAAACACTAATGTACACTTCATTCTTACTGAGATGAGGGCTCAGAATAAATCATGTGCAACAACAGATCAACAGATCAACAAACTATAGAGGCATCAACCAGGGACATCAAGGCCATGTCAGTAATATTTCTGGAGATTTCTGAAGACATTAGAGCTCCTTTGTAGCCAAAAGGCAATGTAACTGTCATCACAGTATAACTGGTTTGATTCCAACGAGGGAACAGCATAATTCAACAAATGAATTATGCTGTATAAAATTGTACTGATCAGTTGGTGACATTCACAACCCAGCAGTAAATCAGTTCCCCATTTATCAGCTGCAGCATTAAAGTGATTGACGCATTAATGCATCAATAATTATAATCCAGAGTGACTCAGGTTCAGCTCAGCTGTTTCAAAATTGATTTGATCCAGTAGAATTTTAAGTCTTAATTTAGAGTAAATTGTGAAGTCAGAGTCAAATCTCCAGTCCACAGCTCTGTTATAAAGTGCCACCTTAGAGTCCTAATTTCCAGGATTTAGATGTAGTTTAACTTTATGAAACTGAATGAACTTGAATATTATTTCAGCACTAAACATGAAGCATGAATAGGTTTACAGAAACAACAACTTACGTCTTGACTCGGCTGATGAAATGCTGCCGCAGTACTAGAGCCAGAGTGGAGAGCACCATGATGGTGGTGCACATGGTCCCCAGAGCCCACCGCCCTGCAGCCAAACAGACAGCAGGGTCAACATGAGCCGTCCATGGTGAATCCCCTCACTGCGGCCGAGGAGACCTGTTTGTCTCTCAGCCGGAGAGCCTGCCGGGCTGGATCAGCAGCGCAGAGGGATTAGTCAATCCCAGATTAGAAAAGATGACATGGTGCATTACTGTGCATGCACAGCACTGCTGCACACCTAAGCTATGCTGTGATGTGTGTGCACTTATTGTGGATGATTCATATTTACTGCATAATCTCCAATGAAAAGCACCAGACGTTTTTTTGTGACAGAGCCACTGGGGATATTTTTACATCTTTTTTTCCTGCCATTTACCAAACACTATCTTCCTGCTGTGACATTTCTTGTTATACCAGACCTTGTCTTGCCCTCACCGTCCACCAGCTGTCCCCAGGTCTCCCTGCTGTGCCCCAGTCATCTGATCATCACCTGCCTGGACACCTGCCCCGGATTGCCCTAATCATCCATCTGATATTACATATGATGGTCCACCTACAGCTCTTATTTGTCAAACTATCTGATGTGCTATTCAGCCTATATGCCTTATGTTCATGTTCATATTGTAGTTATAAGACTTAGTGTTTTATGTCCACGTCTAATACTCTGTTTTCATTTGAAATTTCCAATATATCTGACATAGTGCTTAGTAATACATCCCATGTCAACCAAATTCTGATGTATAGTCTAATTAAAGATTGTGCAAAGCAACAATAAATGTGCTCTGAGTTTGTCACACCGCAGAAACATGTTATTAACCACAAATTTGAATGATTAAAAGAAATCACTAATTATGAAATTAGATCTCAAAATAATGAAAACTACGACCTGAAACAAGCAGCTTTATTGGACATGTCCAGACATGTCTGAGCCACCAGAGCCAGAGGACGGTGACAGGATGTTTTTTTTTTTTTGTGTCATGTTGTTGGAACTGAAGTGAACTTCTGGGCTGATTTGGACTAAGAGAGTCACTGAAGGTATGTTTGTAACTGCCTGTTGGGGAGGAGGTTAATGTTCATAAGTCTGTTTGTGGGGCTTATATAGTGTTGGGGGACCATGGTGCCATATTTCAGGTCCACCCAAAATATCCTGAACACAAAAATCGTAAATGACAGTTTTTATAGCCTAATTCCACAATCCAGCACTACATTTTTCTCAGTCAGTTTTCAGCAACTTTTTTCTTACATGTATAATGTGTTTAGAACAAAAACACCCCTTTGCTTTACACAGACTTTAAATTTGATAAATATAATGTTGTAATGTCAATGGACAGTATCCTTTAGCCATACATGCCCCACTCTGCAATCATACCACTGAGTTGGCTGAAAATATAAAAGCTCTCAAGTAGTAAACCTGGGAATATTAAAGGAACAGTCCTCCTCAAAAACCACATTTTTCGTCTTACCTCGTAGATGATTTTGTTGTGAGTTGCACAGTTTTTGAGATACCGGCCTTCCCTCTGCCTTCTCTCTTATATAATGGAACTAGATCAGGGGGATTTACCATTGGGCAAGGGTTGGCAATTGCCTTAGGCACCAAATTACCAAGGGCTCCATAAAACATCTCATAAACTCATGGTTAGGAAAGTTTCTTCAACTTTTAACAAATTAATTCTAACATTCATTCATTCTCTGTAAACCGCTTATCCTTGAAGGGTCACAGGGGGCTGGAGCCTATCCCAGCTGACATTGGGTGAGAGGCGGGGTACAACCTGGACAAGTCGCCAGTTCATTGTAGGGCTGACACATAGAGACAGACAACCATTCACTCCCACATTCACACCTACGGGCAATTTAGAGTCACCAGTTAACCTATTATGCTGCATGTCTTTGGACTGAGGAAGCCAGAGTAGATGAAGTGAAGCTACCTCAGTGGTGCTATAAAAAAAAAGGACAAAATGCAATATCCACCCCAGCCACAACTGTCTGGCAAGAGATACAGAAGTATAAGTAGTCATACCACCAGACTTCACAACAGCTTCTTTTCTGAGGCTGTGAGACTCCTAAATCCATCCTTCTTTTTGGAGTGCTGAGTTTAATTTATGACTTATTATTTATTCAAGGAACTGAAAAAGGGAAAGAAGGGAGAAGGGGTGTGGAGGGCCCCATGCCAGTGTTTGCCCAAGGCCCCAAATAGACTAAATCTGCACTAGAAGGCACTCAGTTACTCAAAATAATCCACAGACCTGGTTGTGAGCAGTTTCATGTAGGAACTACTTTCTTTCTACTGAACTACACCTGCCAAACTTTTTACCATGCTAGCTAGCTAGGTGGTGCTAACATTACAAGATCCTGCACCGTCATGAACACAAGCCTCTCTTCTATGAGTAGATGAATGCTTTCCTCTGCCTGGTAATACAGTTAGCAGGTAGAAAGAAAATATTTTCTACAAGAAACTGCTCATGACAAGGTGTGTGGATTATCTCCCTATTACTGACGCTTTGAGCACCACAAGCCATGCGCCATCTTGTCCCATTAGACATATATTCAAGAAAATGCAGACATCACTATGGCCATAATCTCCAAAACTTGACAGCTCATGCCACAAATACCTAGATGGATAAATAGCTCTACAGGTAAGAGAAACAGTGTATTTTTGATTTTGGGGTGAACTGTCCCTTTAAATATATATCTGTACATATTTTGGGCCAATCTGTCCTGTAGATGTTGAGATATTTTCACATGACAAGTGAACACTAAAAGTCACAAGATCACCAAAGTGAATAATTGAGGATCACCTGCTGGAGCATTTTATGCCACATTAAAACCCCACTCAGATACTAGTGCATGATGACCACTGCTAAATGGAACAACAACAACCTGGCAACATAATGAGGATGGCTCCAAGACAGAGAATGGCTCTAAATACACACAAAATGGACACACACACACCAATCAAATCCAAAGCCTGGCCATTCTCTGTCTCATTAGGCTGAAGTTATATTTCTTGCAGACAGCAGGACGTGGATATTCTCAAGCCAGTGATGACATTCCTCGCAACGGCATCTGTGACTCCGCTGTCACCGCTCTGTCATGAAACCTCTGGTGCGTGGACGGCAGACAGATGGAAGTTCACACAAGTGGCTGTCAGGAATGTCAAGTTGCAGCGATGTGGCTGTGCATCTCATCTGCAGCTCTGAGGCGAGCTCAGGCCACCTAATTGGAAAATTCTTCAGGCCTCACCTCCAGCTTTGTGTTGATGGAGAGCTGCACAGACTCACCAGTGCCTAAAAATCAGGGGGTTTAAGTGTCACAGTGCTGTAATTTGTGTTGACCTGCGTGTGCTGGCTGGCTTAGTCCTGCTCTGGGCTCGTTTGACTGAAGGATTTAAGGGATTTATTGGGGCAAATTTACAAGTGTTTCAAGCTGTTAGAGCCCAGGTTCCTAAATATTAGGAATTATATCCAAAGTGTTCAACATATGGGTGATTTATGCTACCTGCTATTACATTATGCTGGATTTTATGAGTTATGTCTGTTTCTGAGGACACAGTACTGAGAACATGGCAAGAAGTTTGCGCCTGTGTGTTGGTCAGGTTTAGCTTAAAATAACTACCAGGGTTTACTTCCTATGTGAAACAAAGTTATTTTAAGCCAAACCATGATTTTATTCTCTTTTCATAAATATGCCCTGACTGTTGCAGTAAATGGTAAAACAAATCTAACATGTGGACAACCAATCACATTGTGATCTTTTGCATACTAGGTAGAGTTAGTGTGTTTTCACCCTGGAACACAGACACAACCATAGCATGATTTGATCCTGCGTGAGTACATTCTTAGTGTTGGTCTGTCAGTTACTTTGGTCCAGACTCAATCTCAGCAGCTATTTGCTGTAGTATTTGGTGCAGAAATTCATGGTCTAAAACTAAAATGTGCATCATAGACTATGTCTATGGCTCGGTGCCTTTTACTCTAAATTTTGACGGTGAAATTTTTAGTCCCCAGCTACTGTGGCTATTGATGCCAAATTTAAAAAAAAAAAGTCTTCAGACCCCTGCTCTTTAACAAAGCTTTTCTTTGCTGAAATGGCTGCAAATAGACACAAAGTTGATGAGCGTGGGGAGACTGAACCAGACAGTAATTTAAAGCAAAAACTGAGTTGAAAGAGGCTAAAACGTTCTGTAGAACTGAGAAGAACTTCAGAATTTTATACACTCTGGGTTCGTCATTACAAATAAACCCTCTCACTTTATACATGGTCATTTGACCTTTTAAAAAAAAAATCAAATACATTTTAAATTGGGATGCACAATTAATTGCAATTGCTGTAAAATGGCAATGTGGCCAAGAGCAATATCTAAATCGCAGAACGAGAACCAAATTACAATTTTTTTGAGGAAGGGAAAATGTGTGAGGAAACTGCATCATAATGAAGAACTGTAGAGCCACAGAGATGACCGGGCCTAAAGAATCTTACTCTTCAGATGAAAGAAAACATGTTTGTTTGGTTCAGACCTCAATAAATATCACATCATCATGATCTGAATAGTTTTGTCTCAGTGAATATGAGATTTGTGATCAAAAACTGATCATTTCCACTAATTGCAATTTCAGTCAAAGATAGCAATTTTTTTTTTTTTTTACCAAATAGTGCAGCCTTGATTTTAATACATGTTTGAAGATTACAGTTGAAATACATGGATTGTGGTCCTGGTGCAAGTTTTACAACCTACCACTTCACCTCCTGCCACCAGTAATAAAAAGCTTGTGAATATCTTAATTTTTTATCAAGTTATACTCATCTGTCAATTTATATTTAAACTAACTGGTAACTCCAAATACTGACCTGTTGACAGACAGATGTGTATGAGTGTGTCTGCAAACACACACACATCATTCAATGATAAATGTCGCTGCATCTAGAAGCTTAAGCAGCTGAAGTAAAGCAGCACATCAAGATGTTTCCTCCTAATATTTTTAGCTCCTGACTGATGGAGCCTGCTGTGCGTCTCAGAGTCAGCCTATTATTAGCTGTGTGTTTTCACAGAGTAAACTAGAGTTTGTCCAGATGTGTTTGTGCATCAGTTCCATGGGATGCGATGAGCCCATGTTACCAGCGCTCCACGCAAATGACAATATCTGGCACTGGGAAAATGTGTCGCCATGGTGACAAGTCAGTGTCCTGTCGACCACGCTGTGCGCGATGGAGACACTCATGGGAGAGTGACTCTATTTTCTGACTCTCCTGGTGTTGTTTACCTGCTTCACCTCCTCCAGTCACTCAGGCAGCAAGAAGGTAAAATTGATTTCCTGAATATTACATTGATCCCTTTAGGCGGCAGTACATTTTTAACCCAACCACTACACAGGAACATACTGTGAAAAAATGCCAAAAATCATAAATAACTGAAATGACTGAAATGCAGCATGTTTGAATTCCTTTAATGAAAGCGAGGCAGAAATATTAAAACCTCCTAAAGACTTCCCTTTGTTTAGAGAGCAGATGTAACAAAGTCCTTTTTGATGATAAGATGTATGTTTTGAATAAATTACTGTATGGATTTGAAAAATGAGTGTCTTCCTCTCTGCATGAACCTCCCACTGGAGCCTTAGAGAGAGTCTCGCCTGGAGCGTCAGCCAGCAAACAGGCAACCATTAATCATTGATTAAGAACATTTACATCTCATCACATTTAATTATCTCTTGTTCCTGAAACAGAGGGACTGCCAAGCTGAGTATGCACACCGACTATACCTGCAGGCAGGAGATACGTGCTGCAGCAGGTTATCAGGGTCACGTTCACCTTTGGCTGAGGAGATTGTTTAAAAAAAAGAAGTGTAGGATTAGACTGGAAAGACAATAAACATGCTGATTTATCCTCCAAGAGCAAAATCATTCGAACTAAAGGAATTCATTGAAAAAAAAAATCAGTTCTCTCTAGTTTGTGCACTCAGAGTCTTCTGATGCAAGAAAGTGGAACATGTCACACAGCTTCATGTGTGTCAAAGAAGGGCTTTAAAATACTAGTGATTTATAAAGCATCGAGAGGACCTCCAGGCCTCCCAAGGAGAAGCACTATTCATTTGTTAAACACCCCATATCTGCAACACTCCACAGCTCTCGCTTCTTTGAAATTCAGGCTTAAGACACTGTAAACACTTTAGATTACAGCCTGCAACATACAGTGTGATTCTGCACAGTTCACAGTCATTTAGTGTGACTAAAAAGTCTGAAGTCTAAATTCTGTTTTTCGGTCCCAGATTGTTGCCTCATTACATGTCGGGCTGTGCATTGATAAACACTGTACTGTTACATAACCAGGCCCAAACAGAATCTGCAGATTCATTTATTTATTTATTTGACAGTTTTCAGCAGTGATCCAGAACAAATTGTAAATAATTGTACATAAATAATAATCACCATTATTATAAATAATAATTAGAAATATTTCAATATTCTTTAAACTTGTGTTTCCTTATGTTGGACAAACATTTAGTGGACTGTGAAACATGTTTGTTTTTTTTTCTTGATGAAAGTGCTCTCAACCACTCCTATGTAAAATCCCAGAAATCAGTGGGTACTAACAAAATAAGAACAAATCATGGATACAAACAAAATATTGTTACTAAGCAGTTTTAATTATTGATTGTTCTTCTTTCACAAATTAGGCACACATGATATAATAAAACAACCTAAAATGACCTAAAGCAGGCTGACACAACTGTTTAGTAAGTATCTCTATGCTGCCTCTGTGGAAGTGTTGATGGAATTCTGCAGACACAGACTCCATGTGGACCTGCTCATGGATCCGCATGTGGGTCACAGGAGATTTTATTTTGGTTCCCAAATAAATAAAATACTAGAGGAAATTCTGCAAATTTCAGATTTATATCTGCAGTACAGCTTTTATAAAGAATCTAAAATGTGTATATTGTTTTACTGATGAGAGGAATGATGCTCTTCTTTTATCTCTTTTATGAACTCGGCTAAAATGTCCTGTGTTGTTTTCCTAATAAGAAGAAATAAAAACAAGATGGTCTGTTAACTCAGCCTAAATGACTGTATTTCTCCTTTGTAAAGTTTTAACGTGTATTTGTTTTCAATAAAAAAGTGTCAAGATAATACAGGGTGATGCAAAATGGCAGTGAAAATGATCAGGAACATTCATTACTGTAATGCACAAAATGTATTGATAAGGCTTATTGTGACTTGGGTTGCAGAGGTTTGTCATTTGGAAAAAAAAAAAGATGTTTTTTTTTTTTTTACTCACTGGTTTGTGAAATTAATTGCATAATTTTTGAAATAGATGTCCAAGCACAAGCACACAACACAAAGGTATACAAAATATTATTAAAATGAATTTGTAATACTTTTTTAGATGCTCTGAAATATGTACACAAGACCATAAAATGACATGGTCAGAAGGTTGTTGTGGATTTGAGTTTCCAGAGGCTTTAAAAAAAAGAGAAACGAAAAAGTTGACAGCCTGTTAGTCAAACACTGCCATGGAAAACAAATCTGGTTTAATCCACTCTGTACTGTGTAAAAAAAACTCATTTTATCCTGATCTCAGTTAATTGAAATTTGCTAATTGAGGAGCTGACTTTAACCCTACTCTTGCCCTCACTGCGAGTCATTCTACATAAAAGATATGAAACGTGTAAATGCAAACATAGTTTTTTGTTGTTTTTTTTTTGTCCAGGTGATGTAACCTGGATGTAATATTTCCTGGACATGGACCAGCAGCTGGATCAAACAACCAACTGCCTTTGAAACGACTTGGTTATGCAACTTGTGTGCTCGTCATGTCACCAATTATATTTCAGATTATTTTATACTTTGTGAAAACTAGCATTACAAGAAGCTAGAAGTCACATCTGGATCATCTATTAAATCTAATGGATTCTAAAAAACAAACAAAAGCAAAACATTGGACAGAGACAAATTTACAAGTATATTTTATTGATGGTCATGATTCATTTTTACCAGGTCTGCGAAGGTACAAGTCTGTGGTAGGCTGTGCAAACATGCTCAAAACACTACAAAGCAACTGCACTCGCTCCCACCAACAACGCAGTGTACAAGGACATATTCATATACAGTATTCAAATACAGAGAATCCTTCTCATAGATATATTTAGAAAAATATAAAGTCCTAACTTTTCAACTGAGAGACAGAAACGTTTCACAACAAAAACACAGAGTTCCACATATGCTGCTGTGATGCCCTTATTTGCAGAAAGAGGATGAATGTGTGAAATGAATGAATGAATGAAAGAAGTTTGTCTAATTTCCATCTTTAAGTGACTTGAAATGTATGGTTTGAATGAAGTGCTGCTGCGGAGCACTTGGCATGCAGGGACATGCCTGACTCAGACCAATTTAATTCAAGACCGTGTGTGAGTGTGTGTGCATGTGTAGGTGTGTGTGTGTGTGTGTGTGTGTGTGTGTGTGTGAGGAAGAATATTGATAAAGAAAGCGACTGAGCGACAGTAATTGGGATGCGTCTGCACATAATTGTGTGTGTTTTGTGATGAGGAACATGCTGCATACAGACGAAGAGGGACACAAAACCTTAGCAAGAGCAACTCCATTGTGTGTGTGCATGTGTGTTTGCAGATGGGTTTCACACCACACAGTGTTTAATAAACAACATGTCGGGGGAATTCTGCCTAACAAAAATATTCCTGAACCTCGAGCATCTCGAGGTCTGACCTCAGAGGGGCGCTGACGTCAGGAGTCGGGCAGAGAATAGGACCGGTGTGTATTTACGACTGACAACAGCTTTACTGCCTCCAGTGCTGTTTGAGCCAAAGTGGAAACGGTTTACGTGTGTGTATTTTTACCCACTTGTCTGACTTATGGTTGTGTGACACAGGCTTATGACTCTCTGGTTCAACTGGAAAAGGAACCTCTTTAATGAGCTCTGAGTAAACTTCACCGTAAGTTGAATTTAAATAGTTGGCTTTACAGACGCTGAAGTCAAGAGTGGTTGTCTAATTGTCTCATCTCTTTATGAGGGGTGGAAGTAACAAAAATTAACTGATAAAAATGCAGGTGATGAAAATGCATGTTAATTAAAAAACAGAGTGGTTCAAATGGATGTGAAATGACAAGGAGGGAGATAAATTATCAAGTGATCTGATTCATTTTAAGCTGATTTGATTAAAACAGCTGATGAAAACATGTTTCATCATTTACAACACAAAATGACCAATTATGGTTTAAGGGGAGTGGCCTCGAGGTGATGAAAATGCATGTTAACTGGAGACCAGTGAGGTAAAAATTAGGGATGCGTGTGATTGGTCGACTTTACGATTAAACGTTGCCACCCTCGCTAGTCAGCACCAGAAATACTAGTTTTTAGTTCAGTAGTTTTATTTTATTCATGTCTAATGCCAGTTAACTGTTGCCTCAAAGGTGTTATGCAGCCGCCTGCCACTAGTTTGGGAAGCGTGGTTCTGTCAGATGGGACGAATATCCCAATGGTCCACCCAAATCTGAATGTTGGGACAGATGACAGCTCATAAAACCAGCGCGGTTTGGCAGTGTTTTAATCTAGGCTGTGTAGACTGTGCCAGAATAAACTGGTATATAACCACTCAGCTGGAGCAGTGTGTAACCACATGTAGCACAGCTGCTAGCACTGCTAACATTAGCCACACTGTGTGTCAGGCTGGCAGCTAACGTCAGCTCCAAGTGAACGATGATGTTTACTTGCAGACACCGTGATCCTTCTCGGTCTGAAAAATTGAAGCCTTTAGTGAGCTGTTGCCATGATTTGTATGTTGATGTGCAATGTTTGTGCAGCACAAATGACACACATGATTTGGTTATTGTAGAATGTGATTAAATGCTTCAAACTGCTCGTAATACACAGTATTTTTTCAGACTATGTTTAACATTATCAAAGAATAATTATGCTCAATTTTAACTTCTACTGCTTTCTGAGTGTTTTCTTACTATTAGACTAGTCGACTAGTCTAAATTCAATTTTGCATTTAGTCAGCAGGGACATTAGCTGCCAGAAACATTCCTAGTAAAAACAACACAAATTTGCAATTAATTGTTTGAAGAAAATGTAAAAGTATTTTCTCCTTATGGTCCCTTATGTCCAGCACTGCACACTGTGTTGTGTGCCTGATGCACATTCTCGTCATCTACTGTCTCATTTGAGTCGTCTCACCACTTTGTGGATAAACTGGCAAAACTGTAACATAGCAATTAGTTAGTGCTAAAAATATATCAACAAGACTAAATTATGTCCAACAACAATGATATTCTAATGTGTGGGGTTTGAAGTCAGTATTATATCAGTATTTTGCCCAAACAGGCTCACAAACATCAAATAAACAGATCTCATATTGTATGTCCAGTCTAGTGTGACAAATTTTCCAATACTTGGAAATAAAACAACCAACACTTTTCCTCCCAGTCCAACTGTTTGTCATGAACTCGGAGCATGAGCTGAGACAAAACCACAAAAAAACTGCAAAACCACGTCCACCGTTCGCCTCAGTGCATCTGCTCGGGAAAACATAGACTGATGTTTGTAGGACCTGAACTTCACAGCATCCACAGCAGCTGTTTTAACAGATTTTATAGCACACGTTAATAGAGACGAGAGGAGATCTATGAAGCATAAATCAACTGAATGGAAACGGAAATGAATTCTCCCACTTTCTCGTGCATTTTCATCAGTCTTTTGTTAGTTCCTCCTTCAATGATAAATGATAATTTTGTGTCATAAGTGATGAAACATGTTTCTGTTTTCATCATATCACAACTTTTTTAATCAAGTCAGGTTTAAATGAATCAAATCCCTTGATAATTTATCACACACATTTTTCATTTCACATCTATTTTAACCCTCTGGTTTTTTCATCATTTTATCAATTAATTTTTGTTGTTGTAGTTCCACCCCTCATTTAAGTTAAATTATCTTTTATTTCATAGCAGGTTAATCATCTCTGTAACTCTAGATAAATATGGAGGAAAATGCATACTCTACATTAATACTAACAGTTTCCATCCAAATGTAGGGGGAAAAAAACTAAATGTGAATTAATGTGCATTTCCATCTACCATTGTCATTGCAGAAATCACATGGGAGCTGGGCAGATAAAGATCAAGAGTTTCTTTGCTAACCCTGTTTATCATAATTCTGTTTTTATTGAATCACAGTTTTTTCCAACTTAGCCATGGTTTGACATTCAGAACTTCCACACCGTTTTTTAATGTGCAAACTGAAAATGAGCATAAAATCAGGCTGCCTGTGTCACTGCTGCCAAACTCCATTAACATTTTGGTCAGTTTAACAGTTATAAACATGATTTATTACAACTCATACACAGGTGAAAATTCTGTATTGATTTGAAGTCACAGAACAGTTATTCTGGTCCGGAATGTAAATTTCAAAGCGGACAACTGGGCTGCTGCGTTCACATCAAGTGAAGCAATGGTCATTTTATGTTTTTTTACAGTAAATATATTACAGATTTCTCCTTGGTGTTTTCTTTTTTGCTTTTCAACCTTTTTCTTTTAGTTTCCCAAATATTCTTCCACACGGATATAAATTTAATCCATTTACATGTTGGAATTTTCAAAGGGTAGCACGAAAGGAGAAGTTTGGAATCCACTGGTCTAAGTCCAGGCATAATGTGTCAAGAAAGTCACTTAAAATGTTACAGAAATGTTTTTATTTCTGATATTTATTCATGAATGTTCCTACAAGTGTATGGGAGCGTGGTTGTGAATGGTGTGGCGGGTTTAAAACCATCTGTTCAGTCCTAATTGTTTTTGTTGTCAGTGACGCGGTCCTAACGGAGGCAATGGGAAGTTACAGTAGATGAATGACCAAATGAGGAGGAGAGGAGACTCATTACTTCCTCATTAATGCCAGATGCCGATGCCAACGGGGGTCAGATGGGAGATACAGGACGTCACTGGAGCAGATGCAAACTGAAGATTGGATCAAATGTCCATCCTAAACAGATTTGCAGTGTATGTTTGGGAATTGACTGGAGAGAGACTCGCAGATGGGGACCGCTAGCAGGAGCGCGCACAGTCCAAAGACTCTGATTAGTGAAGCACAGGTGACGAGACAGTGAGGTTAAGTAAGGTAAAGAAGGTTTGGCAGTATGCAGCATGTTTGAGGAGCGGCAGATGACTGGATATGTCTGTGTATGAGTTTAGAGAGAAACTGTGAGAAAGAAGTGACATGGTGTTGGTGAGAGACCTAAAGAAACAGGATGATGGCACTTCTAGAGCTGACATGTTTTCCGTAGAGTGACTTTCTAAAGCCCTTAATGGAGCGCGCCTCTCTGATGGGGTACTGAAGAGGTAAACTAACTGACAGTCCTGTAAATATTAGCACAGAGGAGGTCTTCTAGCATGCCTGTGGATGTGTACATGTGTGGCTGCTGATTGTGTCCACCTGCTGATATTTTCCATCTCACTTTCACAATACTGTAAGTGTTGGCGTAATGAAAGTGATAGGCAAATAAAAACTTAAAGGGACAGTTCACCCCAAAATCAAAAATCTGTATTTTTCATTTGGCCTGAAGTGCTGTGTATCCACCTAGATTTTTTGGGTGTGAGTTGCAGAGTGTTGGAGATATTGGGTGTAAAGATGTCTGCCTTTTCTGCAATACAATGGGACTAGATGACACTGGGCGTGTGGTGCTCAAAACAGCAAAAAAAAAAAAAAAACATTCAAAAAAAATTCAAGACCAGTGTCTCTTTCCAAAAATCATGACCTGGGTACTTAAGATAATGCACAGACCTTGTTGTAAGCAGTTTCACATAGGACAACTTTTTTTTAGAGTAGAAAGAAAGTTGTTCCAATAGATTCTACTGCAGGAAGAAAGTAGTTCCAGTAGAATTTAACTTAGAAAGAAAGTAGCTCTTACATAAAATGGCTCACAGCAAGGTTTGTGGATTATCTTGAGTAACGGAATCAGCATTCCAAAAACATTTGAAAAATGTAAAACCAGTATCTCTTTCAAAAAGTCATGGACGTTTACTCAAGATGATCCACAAACTTTGTGAGCAATTCTTCCTGCAGTAGAATCTACAGGAACTACTTCAGAATCGATTGGAACTACTTTCATTTTTCAAATGTTCTGGAGATTGATTTACATTTCACAAATCATTTGTTAAGATTATTGTATCTTGCTGAACAAAATAAGTAAGTTGTCATTAACTGTTGTTGCCACAGAGCTTACTTTCTGCACTAATCCAAAATCTAAGGAAAATCCCACTGGCTTTTTCTTGAGGGAACCACTGCGATGCTAACTTCTGGGTTGGCCCACAAAAATACATCATCATCATAAGATGCCACGCAGGAAGTGACCCGGTTACTCAAGATAATCCACAGACCTTGATGTGAGCAGTTTCATGTAGGAACTTCTTCCTGCAGTAGAATCTACAGGATCAACTTTAGGAACTTTCTATGTTCTTTCTATTATAAAGAAAGTAGTTCCTACATGAAATTGTTCAAAACAAGGTCTGTGGATTATCTTGAGTAAGCGGTTCATGATTCTTGGAAAGAGACAGTTTTAGAATTTTTCAAATGTATTTTTTTTTGTCACTTTGAGCACCACAAGCCAAGTGTAATTTATTCCCATTATTTTAAACAAAGCAGACATCTCTGCAGCTCATATCTCCACCAATCTGTAGCTCACACCAAAACTATCTAGATGGATAAACACCAGGGCCAGGAGGAAAAATGTGTTTTTTTGATTTTGGGGTAACCTATCCATTTAAAGCATTGCTGCTAGTCCAAGACTTTTAGCAAAGAAAGAACAGCCCTCTTTAACACGTCAGCAGATCAACGTGTCAATGAGTTGTAAACAAAGGCAGAAGAGTATGCACACTTTCCCACTGTACACTGATACAAACAACACCTCTGTAGAGTTTAACAAGACATTAAGAGCACGCAATGCATCAATAGAGAGAGAGAGAGGGCTGTAGGGCCCCTAAACATGAGGATATACTGTAGTAGGACACAAAGAGAATCTATTAACAGTCAGCAGCTCCATGGTCCCGTAGCCGGGGCTTCAACAACTAACTGCCCCCCCTCAGAGCTTAATCATCATTTCTTGTCTAAACATTTCTTAATCTCCCTTTCAAGATATCATGAGGTGTATTCATTTGTGCGGCTGAGCCGGAAGATGCTTCTCTCACCGCAGGTTTCCACAGAAATGAACTCTGTAAAGTCATAATCCGCAACATTTTCCCATAAATAATTGCTGACCGTTCACTAAAACCCTACCCTGGACAGCGATTGTCAAACATAACGTTAGCTTATCTGTGAGCAGGCGCAGCAGGCCGGCCGAGCTCTGGACGTCTTCACATGCTAAAGCATTTTAGCAGTGGGAGCAATAAATGGTGTGGCATTTTTATTTAATTACCTGTTCAAAATCAAAGCTACACCACCAGAAGTTTAATAGCTCCAAAACCAAGAAGTACTGTATATCAATAAATAACAAATTAACAGGGGTTACAAGTTATGAAAAAGCCCTGTTCAGGCCCGACACACCCATTCTGAAGTATTATCTAAACTCTTACCAAATTATACCATAATACTAGAATAAACTAGCTACACTGCAATATAAAAACAATACTGCTCCTTTGTTTCAGTGTGTTCTACATGTTTCATCAACCGGTGAAAATGTTTTCTGTTTATTTAGGACAAAAATTTTGTCTTTTAGCTTAATATCAAGTCCTTTTTGTAGTCTTCAGTACTAATCTTAAAGTTAGCTGGAGCTTTTTAGAGACATTATTCTTAAATGTAACTAACTTTAATTAGCTAGATAGCAATAGTTCTAACAGTTGTTTTTGCAGGTGGCAAAATCAACAATTCAGCTAGAAATAAGAAGCCTACATCTGTCTGAAATCAAGGAACAACTGTTTCAAAAATGAGTAATTATCATTTTAAACTAAATTTGTGGTTTGCTAAGATTCAAAAGCTTGACAGGCTTAACAACAGTAACATAGGGGGACAGGGCTTAGTGAAGGGTCAATTGTCAATGAATTTAAAAGAACAGTAATTAAATTGAGCAGTTTATTAAAGCTTTTGGATTTGCTTGTCTAAGCACTTGGTAGCTCTTTTATAGAGTGCTGCAGAAATGAGTCCTAAAACCTGGAAATGAGTTAAAAAAGTGTTTGCTAACAAGTGGCTCAATGAGACTACAGTGGTTGTCAGGGACATTATACATCATCACGGTGAATGCTAGTCACTTAATGCTCATTTATGCTTAGGATGTGCATATGGATACGGAGGGAGCCCTCTGTACGTACTCTACGTCCATTTGTCCACACTTCTGCATGTTTTCTGAAAGTGGACATGGACCAGACAGAACAGTACCTTTGGAAGTTGTGGGTGCAGTGTAGCCAGTAGGTCAAGTAAGACCACACGACATGACCAAGAAGTTTTAAAAATCCAATAGTACTGTAAATGACAGTGAAAAAAAAATCTCCATCCGCATGTTGTGATGTATTTACTGGTGCACAGACCACCACCATCTATAACACTGCCTTCGATTTTGCCTCTTTCTGAAGAGTCACATTACTACAACATACTAGTCTATTATTGTACGTAAAGCAGAATAAATGAGCCTTTAGTGGTGGTGACGCTGAGTCACTTGACCGTGCTGTTGTTTTATTTATAACGTTAGCTTTTTATTTCTGAGATGGCATTTACATTACAGAAATCATAAAGTGGTCTGCATTTGTCAAGATTACTGTATCTTGCTGAACAAGTCATGTAAGTATCATTAACTTTTGTTGCCTCAGAGCTTATTTTTCATATTAATTCAAAATGGCATTGGCTCGTTGATGCTAATTTCTGGTTGGCCTACAAAATTACTTCATCTCTGCAGCACTCTATGAGGAAGTAATGTGTTGTATGCTTTTGGCAGTAACAGCAGTTTGTTTGGAATAAACAGTAGAAGAACTAGATAGTTAGCATTAGCAGGGTTACCCTCTGTGGCTTAAAAAAAAACAGGCCAAAGCACCACTTACATTGGCTAAACCTTCATTAAAGGAAAAGTAAAATGTTGCTTGGCTACATTGTTTGGTGTCCAAGTGATCTCTGGTAAGTGCGATGTAGAAACACCACAACAATGAAGGCTTAGCACCAAAACATCACCAAAATAAAGGACAGAGCTGCACGGATTACCACGTTAATCTTATCCATGTCTGTGAAACCATCCTCACAGAACTCCTTGTAACTGAAACTCTTTTACCCCCTCAGCTTCTTCCGAGCTCTTCACACAGCCGAGCTGGAGACCTGGAGCCAGCCCGCCTCTGTGTAGGCCCCTGTCACATGCCAGTACACCGCTCCCATCAGTTTGGACCACACCATCTGCACCTCTGCTGGGAAGAACTCTGGGAAATCTTCAGACAACACCTCCAGCATCACGCCGCTCAGGATCTGGGAAGATTATATAGGAGGGTGAGAAAGGAACTTTATTAACGTGGGGAAAAAAGAGGGGGATGGTACGAGAGAGAGACGGGGACAGGAAGAGTAGAAATGTGTGGCTATCAAGATAATAGCAGGTGGGAGGAAGAGGGTATAATGCAGAGAGATGGAATTCAGTAGGTAAGTGAGAGCAGAGCGGTGGAAATAAAGAATCCAATTCACTGTTACAGAAAAGTGGGCGAGGCAGGCGAGAATTGAAAATGATAGCAGTAAAACATGAAAGCAGTGGGCGGACAGGCCATACAAAGGGAAGGAAAATGACAAAGTAGAGAGAAAGGACAACACAGGTGGGGAGTGAAAGTAGTAGATATGAAGGGAAAGCAAAAAAGGGGGAAATGTGGACTTAAATGTGGTAGATTAACGGTGGCGTTCAAGCTACAGCAATGAAACATGACATTACTCAGTTGTAGTACACATGAAGAACCCTTCAATTCTCACTTTTATGTGGCATTATAACCATTACTGATAAAGAATAAATCCCATTTTGGCAAAGAATTATTCAACACAACCTCCATTTATGTTGTGTTTCCGAAGCTTTCAGCCCCATTTTATGACCTTTCTTATTGGATGGAATTGCCCAGTTGTCATGGAGAGATGATTTATATTGTTATCATGTGGTCTAAATATGGAATTTCAATGATGTAATAACAGGTGGTCTCCCATGTGACCACCTGGTATCCATAATTCCATACTCCTCACACCGTTGTGTGTACGGGGTTAAGATCTCAGGGAACACACAGTGGGACTAATCCATTTAATGAATTATTCACAGAGTGATCAATTAAATCTTAAAATGCATTCCAAAAGGCAAGCGGAAGCCAGTCGAGGGATGCTTAAATGGCGGTAATGTGTTTTCCTCACAGCTGCATTTATGAACCAACTGCAGACGACATTCAAAAGACTTGAAGGAAGGAAGCATATGCTTCCCCTCTTCAATCAGATGAAGAGGGAATCTTGGAGTTTCACATTGAGAATTATGAAAAATATGGTCTAAATTAAATTCTGGATCTTAAACATTTTGGATTATACTTTTTCTGATTCTGTCCTTCCATCAATAATTATCTTTGAGGACACAGTCTGAACCAATCAAGTGGCCACAACTGGAAAACAACACATCTCCTACCAGAAAAAATGACACCCCTGTGAAAATGTAACTTATTGTTGGGGGCAGTTCTGGGAAATATAGAAAATCCCTGATCAAAGTACAGCAGAATGAGACTGGAATGAGGAGGCTGGCTGACTGATGCACCAAAAAAATCAAGTTATATACTTCATCTTAAGCCCAATTCAGACAAAAGAGAATCAAAACTTGCAACTACATGTACTTGCAATTTGCCGGTATGCAGCATTCTGGTAATGTGCAAATTTACACCAATGCGACTACACGAAACAGTGCACCGTCTCCATAGCAACAAGCCTCTGTACTTCTGTTCTAACTGCTGGCTTTTAAGGGCTGTTTTGTTGTTGAATATAATTTGTAGCATCTTGAAATTCAAGTAGGCAGAGGTGTAGATTCAGATTTGAGTCAAATATTTGATGACTTTAGACTTGACTTGAACGTTAATGATTCGTAACTTCACCTGAACTTGAGCCCTTTGACTTGAAAATACTTGATACCTTAAAGGGTTATTTGAAAAGTGTGTCACAAATAAATTCATTTCCTGAATCAAGTAACGTTAACTAACGCTATTCATGCCCAGCGAGTGGACATGTAATTTTCCAATCCAGTCAAGTTTCAGGAGAGAACCATGAAGAACTACCACTACATTACGTAGCGCCAGTTGGGGGTATGCAAAACATACAGGTCAAAAATCAATGACAGAAACAAAAACAAAAAGTTCCAACTTTGTTCGACATTTGAAGTTGTCTGTCTTGACTTTGGCCTTGATTTGGGACTCATCTGTCTTCACTGGGGCCTTGACTTGGAACATTTCTGTCTTAACTCGAGACTTGACGCAGGGCCTGTCTATCTTGACTTTGGCCTTGACTTGGGACTTGTCTGTCTGGACTTGGGCTTTGATTTGGGACTTAAGTTCAAAGACATGAGACTTGTGCTCAGGCCACACAGTTTCAAAGTCTACACGTACAAAATATGTCACATGTGGCCTTTTCTTTTTCTTTTTCCTTCCAAATTTCTCACTCTCTGAATGAGGGGGAAAAGTCATACTGCTTTCTGGTTACAACTCTTTTCTTCTCACAACTTTTCTGCAAACTCAGTGTAGAAAGATGGGGCTGGCAGGAGCAGGGTCACAGCAGAAATGCTGTCCATGAGGGCACATCAGGCGAGTCCAGTGAGGTAGCAGTCACACACAAATCACCTGCAACCAGTGTGGTTACTTGTGATTTTTTGGTCTGAACTGGCCTTTCAGGTAGGCCTTGAAAATCACTCTAGAAGTTCTTGAAAATCAGGACTAACAGTATCAGACAGTGGATTGTTCCTTGAAGTTACCTTGAAGTACATGGGCTCCACTTTGTGTTTGATAGCATGGGCCTTTCCCACCAGAGCCAGCACTGACGACACCTTCTCTGGGTCATGGAGGTTCTCCACCACAGTATTGATGGCGTTCATCACCCTGCGGGCATGGTGCCGAAGTTGGCTGCTTCGCTCCATCTCCTCGGGATCCTCCATGTCCTGGAACTGGCTGAAGTACTGTTTGGCTGATGGGAAGTTGATGAAGAATCTAAGGAGCCAAACACATTGTAGATCATTTTAGACTTTAGAAAAGATGAAAGAAAATTAGCTTTTTTTAAGCCATCTGCAACTTTTGGATGGACAGCCATTAACTCTGGTGCAGGCATTCCTGCTCCCATTATGATAAATTCTAAAAAAAAAAAAAAAGTACTGATCTCATGACCTTCTATATGGCACCAACATCAGGTCAATTTGAATATTTTGCTTCATGACCAAAAACCTGCAAATGGCATGTCCATCACCCTCATATATGTGTTTAATGCTAATGTTACAAGTGTTACACCTGCCAACAAGCTAAAACAACACAGTGAACATGGTAAACATCTGCTAAACATCAGCATGTGACCATTGTCACTGTTACGTGGTTAACCATTGTTCTGTGTGATAATGTACACCTCATATTTGATCTCGGCGTTTTTACATTAAACCTAATGTAACAACAAAGTGCGTTTTACTGGAAGTAGTTTCAGTTGTTTCCACATCACGTATGATCAAATGACCATAATATCCAACTCCCCATCATGCTAAACCGTCCATGTCAAAAGCAACACAACTTGGGACAAACTGTTTTTCCTCTCCTTGCCCACTCTAATAATCAAGATTGTAGTGGTGTTTGACAAAAAATGAATGCAAGCACCTTCCACGTCTGCTATACTTTAACAATGCCACCCCATGTCACAACTCTCCATTTGTAATGGTTCTGTTTTAGACATGTGAGAAAGAAAATAAAAAGCTGTTGCCATTGCCCAATCCAACCAGCAATTTGACACTTTTGGCTCTTACTTACTCAACAGCTATTTTATGGTTTGTCATAACATTGGGTGCAAACTTCCATGGTACCCAGAGAATGAACTCAAATGACTTTGAGGATCCTCTGACTCTTCCTCTTGTACTACCAGCAGGTCAAAGTTTTCAGTATTTTTCTGTGAAATACCTCAGTATCTACTTGATTGCCAGGCATAAAAATTTCTACAGACATTGATGGTCCTCAGAGGATGAATCCTACACACTTTGATGATCCTCTGACGTTTTCTGTAGCACTACCATAAGGTTGCATATGTGGCTTTTAGTGAAAAAAACTACTGGACTGCCATGAAATTGTGTACACACATTGGTTCTCCTGAGGATGAACTGTAACAACTTTTTTTTGGACTTTTCATCTTGTGCCACTATCAGGTCAAAACTTTGTCTGCTACTTGGTTTATATCTTTTTATTATTCCCATCAGCTTCAGCTGTACTTGACATGTCTGCATTTGGTGCTAATTATTAAATGTTAGGATGCTAACAATGCTAATATACGCTGTATTAGCATTTAGCTCACAGCACACTGTACCTACATACAGTCTCATAGAACAGGTTGCATGGCTGTAGACATGTTACTGTTTTGTCTCTCAAAGGGCCTGGTTGGTTGAGCAGAGAAACTGCAGTTATATGTTAGCAATGGTTGGATACTGATACCTGAACTAAGGCTGCTAACAAAACACTCCTCAGTACTCTTTCTAATTTTAATCTTGTGATAAAATCTATAACAGAAGGAAAATTAAAAATAAGGATGTGTCCTTAGATCTCAATATTCCGAGAGGGCATTTAATTAATCTTCTATAAAAGAGAAACTTCCACATTTAGAGGGAGAGAGAGAGAGAGAGAGAGAGAGAGAGAGAGAGAGAGAGAGAGAGAGAGAGAGAGAGAGAGACA
>JAJHUR010107483.1:0-10129 GCA_027495735.1 Lutjanus campechanus | reverse complement strand
ACCAACAGCAGACTCCGTGCCTTGGCTCCAGAGCTGGATGAGTCAGGAGAACTTATAAGAGTTGGAGGGAGGTTACGACGTTGTTCCGACTTAGACCTAACAACCATGCACCCCCTTGTCTTGGATCCGAACCATCACTTCACAATGCTACTGATTCGAGATTACGACAGGCGTCTGTGTCATCCAGGACCCGAGCGACTATTCGCAGACATCCGACGATCATTCTGGATACTACGTGGAAGGGAGGCCATACGACGTTACCAGCACAGCTGTTCCGACTGTAGACGATGGAAAGCCAAGCCGACCGTTCCCCAAATGGCCGATCTACCAGCAGCACGTCTCCGGCTTTACAAGCCGGCTTTCTATTCAACTGGGACAGACTGTTTTGGACCATTCCAGGTTAAAATAGGTCGGCGCTCTGAAAAGAGATGGGGCATCATCTACAAGTGCCTGACAACTAGAGCTGTGCATCTAGACATCCTGACTCACATTGATACCGATTCCTATCTCATGGCCCTACGAAGATTCATGGCCCGCCGGGGTACACCTGCTGAGATCATTTCTGACCAAGGAACCAACTTTCGAGGGGCTGAAAAGGAGCTACAGAAGGCTGCTGCTGACATGTCCCCCAACTTGCAACAGATCCTTGCCAAGCAGAAGATTGCATTCCGGTTCAATCCTCCAGGTTCCCCCCATTTTGGTGGTGTGTGGGAACGAGAAATACGCTCTGTAAAGACAGCTCTTTATACCACAGTTGGTGCTCAGCCTGTGACCGAGGAGGTTCTCAGGACTGTCCTCATTGAAGTTGAGGGCATCCTGAATTCGAAACCCTTAGGCTATGTATCCTCCAGCATAGCTGACCTTGATCCAGTGACACCCAACCACCTGCTGATGGGGCGGCCAGATGGATCACTGCCTCAGGTGGTCTACCCTGAAACTGAGCTTCTGAGCAGACGACGCTGGCGCCACTCCCAGGTCCTAGCAGACCACTTCTGGTCGAGATTCATCCGTGAATATCTTCCAAACCTGCAAGTGAGACAGAAGTGGCACGCCACACATGCAGATCTGGGAGAAGATGCAGTGGTCATGCTGATGGACCCCCAACTTCCACGAGCTCTTTGGCCCATTGGACGTGTAGCAAAGGTACACCCAAGTGCAGATGGACGCATCAGATCTGCCGACGTGCAGATCAAGGACAAGGTCTACACCAGACCAGTGGCACGGATGGTTGTCCTCCCTGCCTTTCCTGAAGGAACAGAAGACAGCATTCCAGCTGCAGACATACCAACGTAAAAGCCTTTCAATGAAGCAAATGTACTTTGTACATTTGGGGGCGGCTGTTAGAAAGGCTTCCATATTATGTTAAGAACTGTATTACCTGCTTACTACAGCACCATAAATCAGGTGCAGTTCATGACCACCCCCTAGTGGCGAGCCATACTAATGCCACTAGGGAGGATCAGAGAGCAGAGGCAGCACAGTCGCCATGTGGCTGCTTTAGGCTGGAGGTACGGAGTGGTGGAGTAAACCCGTGTGCTGTTGTGCGTGCTTGACTCACTGTAAGTAACGGTTATTTGTTTCCCTTTGGATTTCATGTCTAAACATTACATTTGTACCAAATCCACACTGCTAAATACCATGCTGTGTCTGTGCCTTATGCTAATTAGCATGCCATTCGGATGATAGCGGTGGTTTTTGTTATATGTTTGATGCTGACTTTACTATGGTGCCTTATCAGTTGTGAGTTGTGCTGTTGTCTACCTTAAGAGCGGTTAATGTGTCAAAACATTGTGTTATGATCATGTTCAGGGAGGCTTGTGCTGTTAACGGGTGTCGCTAGTTAATGGCTGTGTCGCTTGCTATAAGCTACTATGCCCAGTTAAAGAGGTATATGCAGTTTATGCCTTAGTCTAATGAGCCGTACAATGTTGTAGTAATCTGTTAATACATTTATAATTGGTGTGTACGTTTTATTGTAAGAAGGGCCATAGTGGGTTCTATGGGGATGTGGTTTGACTGTATATAACTTTGTGTGAATACATACATAGAATAATGTAGTTTGTAATAAGATCTGCTGTTCTAAGTTAGTGTGCTGATGTTTCTGGTATTTGTTCTTGTTTCTGTAGAACCACACATACACATGCAGAAGTAGAGATATCCCTCCCCACGTATCCTCCTCACCAACTGTATGCAAGCCTACAATAAAGAGGATAAATCGGCTACCAGAGTGTTCCATTTGTGTTCTGACCGACACCCAGTGGCGAGCGTCATAGTATATCCACCAGCCTAAGACAGAAAGGCAAAGTCTCAGTTACAGTATTTGTATGAATGTATTTATTTATTTATTTTACATTTGACTAATTTATATATTTATGTTTACCTCTACTCATATATTTTACTACACTCTAAATTAACTATGAATGTGTTTTGTTTGTTTGTGTATTAATTATTGACTTAAATGAAATTCCATAAATACTGAGGCGTGTCACAATGATAAAAACACTCACAAAAATAACACAACCTTCACCAGGTGACGCTCTGGTGTAATATAACCGCCTCAACACCGACGAAGAAGAAGTAGGAGGAAGAGAATCACAGCCGGGTTACGAAAACAACCGCAGCAACAGCAGCCGTTGTTAGCATACTGTTAGCCTGTTAGCAGCTAACGTTAGCGCCATCATGGCGGCAGTGCGCAGCTTGCGGGTGTCGGTGAAATCAGAAAGCGGCTCGGAGCGCTCGGACTCGGACTCGGACTCCGAGTCGGACAGAGATGCCCGCGAAGCCGAACCGATGGAGGTGGAGGAGGGAGAGCTGGAGGCGGAGGACATCTCCGTGAACCGCTCCCTGAAGGAGCTGCTGCCGGTAAGTGTCCCGACGAGGCCTCATTAGACCGGGGATTGGCGTCTCTCGCGGCCCGGGGGACAGCGCGAAGTGTCGGCGCGTGGTAACTTGGACTCCCGGATCTCTAACCGGGAGATGGTCGGTAGCACCGTGGCCGTTTCAAATTGACGGTTAATAACGTTTAACTGCCTTTATCACGGACTGGTTTATATTCATGACATGTTTATTCAGCAGCTGGTGTTTGTTTGTTTATTTCAGTCACTTGTTGCTGGAAGCTTCTTAACGTTACTGCTGTGTTAGTATGCAGTGATCGTGCCACCAAAGTCCAGTCAAAAACAGGAAAATAAATGTTTTTACGGGCAAAGGAAGGTAGGAGCTTAAAAATGATAAACACTTGTCGATGGTTCTGATACCTGACCAGTCAGTGGTCAGTTCGGCCTGATCCTCATCACTCACTTCAGATTTATTTATAACTTTTAGCGGTAGTTAGTTCCTCTGCTGTTAACTCGTCTCACCATTTCGTTAACAGATAGCATACATCAGCTGTAGAGGAAAAGGCTTTTTTGCGGGTTTTCGCTCTCTGATGGTTTACTTTATTTATTTTCGCCAGGGTACGTATGATCACTATCTTACTTTGTCAAATTAGAACTGAAATAGCAGTCGTTTGAATAGGAGTGTGGTGTGATATTATCAGTCAGCCTCAGGCTCTCTTCACTCATGTGGTTTAAACGTCTCAAATTTACTTTTAAAACACATTTTTGAATACATGTCTGTGGAGAGTTGTTGATGTGTTTACACATGCTCTTATTTTGACATCCATTCAACTTAAAAAAGGATGGACAATAAATAATGGAGCTATAAATTATCTTATTTCTAGTTAAATTCAGCTATAATAATTTATGATTTGACAAATTATGTCAAACCATTTAATATGAATTCTTTGGCCACAACATCTGAGCCGGTCTCAGCTGTACATAAACTGTAGGTTATATGAACGACTCCCTAAAGAACAAAAATGGGAAATTCTCAGTTCTCTTATCAGGACCATCCATTAAAATCAGGTAATTACCAGTCATTGACAGATTGGTGTCCAGTGATATATTTGTCCCCCCAGAGTCAGACAGAGACAGGTGGATGATGAGTGAGGACAGGAACAGAAATGACATCCTGAGAAACGTCACTGAAAAGTGTTTGTGCTGCTGTTTCTCAGGATACGAGCCGGCGGTATGAGAACAAGGCGGGAGCGTTCATCACTGGGATTGACGTCAACTCGAAGGTAGGACACCAGCACTGACACACACACACACACACACAGACGTCCTCCAGACAAGATGTCTCATGAGGTTTTACGCTTGAAGATTGATGAAAAGGTTTATGCATTAACAAGATTTAAAGTCTCATGGAAACCTGATTTATTTAAGTTTTTTCTTGTTGTTTCTTCACTTATTGTGAAATATATCCTGCATCAGCCTGCTGGGATTTATTTCACAATAATGATCTGCTCACTGTACATCATACCTAACATAGTAATTACAAATTACATGACAACACTGGACAAGACAAACAATACAAGACAATTGTCTTTACACTGAAGCAGGAGACTAAACTTCAATATGAAAACTCTTTAACATCATTTCTGCAGGTTGTCTTTTAAACATCGTTTCAGCTGGAAACCGAACTTTCCTGGTGAAATGTATCATTTATTTGAAGTATAAGCTGGTTTATAATTTTTCAGGGTGGGAATCTTTGGGAAATCTCGTGAATCCAAATCAGTTCCTGATTGAAAGAATAAAGAAGGCACAGTTTTCAGTCTATTGCTGCAGTTCACAGTGTGCCAAATCATTTTACTGCATGTTTGTTGCACAAAAATTATTTAGACGAAGAGTTTGTCTTTAGTGAAGATGAGTTACAAGATGACTCCAGTGTGTGTGTGTGTGTGTGTGTGTGTGTGTGTGTGTGTGTGCGTGCGTGTGCACACACTCTGCAGACTGTCCAGGTGCTGCACTGCCCTCACAGTTTAGCTCCACCTTCTTCCTCTCATCAACATCACATTTACTGACATTTAAAGAATTGATGTTTGATATTTTTGAATCGATGCAAATCATCCACCTGCATCTGAGACGTTTCTTACAAAGACTCAGACAGAGAAACTGTGACAGCAGAGGAAAGTACAGATGGTTACATTAATCTGTCAGATCGTTTCTTGATTAATTGAATAGTTATTTGATTCATAAAATGTCAGAAAATGTTGTAAAATGTTTCCCAAAAGTCCAAGATGACGTCCTCTAATGTCTTGTTTTGTCCACAACTCTGAAAATGATCAGTACAGGAAAGACGTCTGTGTGCTCCACATATTTTTCAAGTCTTTCCTGCACTGATCATTTTCATTATCAGTTAACCTGTCAGTCATTTTCTCAATTAATCAGTTAGTTGTTTGGCGTATAAAATGTAAATAAAGTGTTTTCCAAACTCAGTTAATAATTGATAACTTGTTGCAGCTCTACATGTAGAGAAACATTCAGGATGCTGTGTGTTCAGAGTGTGTGTTTGTGTGTTTTCATCAGGAGGCACTCGAGAGGAAAGAGAAGCGAGCGAGACGTTTCCATTTCTGTGGCGAGGAAAGTGTCGCTCAGAGGAACTTTTTCCTGGATAAAGACGTCATGAAGAAAGGTGAGTCATCCCCCGACACCCAACCTGACCTGTTTACAGGTGTTTACAGCTGCTGTTTGTACTCACCGTGTGTGTTTGTCTTCTTCTTCTTCTGTGGTATTCAGCGATCCCCAGACTGCGTCTGGAGGCGATCCACGTGACGGGCGTGGACGACATGAGCACGCAGGACGTCTTTGGATATTTTAAGGAGTATCCTCCAGCACACATCGAGTGGATCGATGACACGTCCTGTGAGTATGACACACACACACGCACACGCACACACACACACACACACACACACACACACGCATACGCACTCTCTCTCTCACTAGGTCAAATATTGCACCTCCTGCAATTTGAAAATTGTTGAAAGACATATTGTGATTTTGCTAAAATTTCAATTAATTGTGCAGTTTGAGACAAAACTCAGTCGAGTTCAGGACTTCAGCAGAGTTCCAGGTTATTAAATACATCAGCGGTCATACTGACCCTCGTGAGGAGCAGGTCAGTCACAGCTCCTGTGTGTCTCAACTCCATCTGCTCGTTTCCTAGGTAATGTGGTGTGGCTCGATGACAACACATCTGTCCGAGCCCTCGTCAACAGCAGCCGGATGCCTGACCCGGAGACGGTAACCACGGAGACGGGGAGCACCGACCAGTCTGGAGAACAGAGCAAAGGTGTGTGTGTGTAGAAACACGCTCAGCAGGTTTCAACAGGGAGGAACAGAGTGTGTGGAAAACGGACACGTGTTTTTCATCTGGCAGGTCGTCGGGGTCAAAGGTCAGACGATGATGAAGACGACGAAGAGGAGGAGGGCGAGGTGGACGAGGACGAGGAGGAGGCGGTGAAGAAGAGCAGCGAGGAAATTGAGGTGAAGGACAGCGATGGAGAGGCGGAGCAGAAGGGGAAGGTGGAGGACAGACAGGTAGGGTTAGATACCTCAAACACAAACTGATCGGATTTATTGATCGGCTTCAATAACTGATCCACGATCGGTGTGCTTCAGATGGACGACCTGTCGGGGGCGGAGAGAGCGTCTCTGCTGAGGAACGACCTGCGACCGGCCATCAAACCCTTCAAAGGAAACAAACTGTTCCTGCGCTTCGCCACACAAGGTCACACACACACGCACGCACACACACACGCACACACGCACGCACGCACGCACACACACACACACACTGCAGGTTGAAGCCTTTGATGCTGCAGTAGAAATGGATTCTCTGTCTGTAGTTCACGTTGTTCTTAATGTAAAATCATTTTCATAGTTTCATCTGTATCAGACGTATTTTCACGTTTGCATTTGAAATTTTTTTATTGTGATGTCATTTCCTGGATTGTTTCAAATGCTTCATATCTCTAAAATCTGTGCATCTTAAACTCAAACTACGGCCTCAGTCCTGTTTCTGTAGTGAAGTAAAGTAGTGTGACGTAATGACATCATCACGAGCAAACTGATGAGTTTTCTGCTGTAAAAAGAACGAGTGCTGTAACCAGTATGATTTTTATTTTAATGCATTGAAGTGAGATCAGGAGTCGCCTGCAGGAGGTCCGTGTTTTTAAAAAGGTGAAGTTAAATCTCTCGGCGACCTGTGCAGGTAAAACCTTCAGCAGCTGCGGTTGAAGTGGTCATGTGACTTTGACCCGGACAGCGCAGGGTTAAACACAGCTAAGCTAACGGCGTCTCTGTGGAGACGAGACGAGTGAATAAAGGTTTGATTCTGTGTTTGTGTGCAGATGATAAGAAGGAGCTGGGCGCCGCTCGGCGCAGCAGATACTACATGAAGTACGGAAACCCGAACTATGGAGGCATGAAGGGAATCCTCAGCAACTCCTGGTGAGACTCAAACACTGTCCTCTGATCAGTTTAATCAAGGGATTTGTTTCTTTATCTTTGGTATCATACAGTGGTGAAATCTCAAACACCTCCGTCACTCTGCAGACCAGCTGGTGATGGATTCAGCCCATCGTTGACAGGAGATCCGTTCGTCATCAGTTTTTGACGTTTGTGAATCGATGCAGAATCGTTCACGTCCGTGTTGTAATAAATTTAAGAATGCCATTTCTTCCCTTCACCTCTGGTCGGTGATGTGCAGCGTGATGATTGAATCTCGTGTGTTTTTCTTCAGGAAGAGGAGGTATCACAACCGGAGGATCCAGAGAGACGTCATCAAGAGCAAGAAGCCTCTGATTGGAGACAGCATGGGACACACACCTCCGTACACACACCGCCACTCCGGTAAAAACTGTCAACAATTCAAACTTTATTTAAATGCAAAGTCAGGTCTGAACAGACTGAACGGAGCAGCAGGCAGAAACTTCACTGTGACAAATATCAACACTTTTTATTCCACAGAAATTTTCACTGAAGGTGAAAGTGTTGAAAATTGATGTGATCAAAGAAACCAGATTATTAATCTGATGGTTTTTGTTCAGCTGACCTGGTCAACCTGCCCGAGGAGCCAATCAAGGAGGAGGAAGAAGAGGAAGAGGAGGAGGAGGAGGAGGGTGACGAGGACATGGACTCAGACGACAGGGTGGTGGAGTACAGAGAGCGAGGAGGAGGAGGAGGAGGAGGAGGAGGAGGAGGAGACAGGGAGAGAGGAGGAGAAAGGGGCGGCAGTGGCTCCCGGTCACTGGGGGCGGGGCTTCGCAGCCGGGCGGAGCGCTCTCCGTCTCCGTGGTCGGAGTCAGACGAGATGGACTACGACCTGGAGCTGAAGATGATCTCCACGCCGTCACCGAAGAAGAGCAAGAAGATGACGATGTACGCCGACGAGCTGGACAGTCACCTGAAGAACATCAGGTCAGAGTCTCAGCTGTCACCTGGACGCTCCACAGAGTTAAGACGTGATTTTATTTATAGAAAACAGTCATAAACTTCTCAGGCTTCTGGTTTGTGAAGTGAACGTGGTGATTAATGACGAGTGCAGCTCCACAGTGAAACACAAACCAGAATAAAATGAATAAAACTCAGCTGCTGCTGTTTTCGACACATCAGTGTGAGGAGAGCAGGTTGTACTTGACCTTTAATTTTACCAGCGATCCACTGAGCAAAATCCTACAACAGAACTAATTAACTCAACACTCACAGAACATTCAGTTCTATAAAGAAGCTCAGTTCCACCACTGAGACAAAAATATCCCCATAAGAATAAAAAGTCAAAATTTTGACCTTTTATCTAATTTATTCTTGTTTTTTTTTAATAAGCTCTTGAATGTTTGTTGGTTGCATCAAAAAAAATAAATTTTTCAGTTTGTTTGTTTCTGTTTGTTTCTCACGTTCTGTTTGTTCTGCGAGCAGGAACCGGATCGGGGGTTCCGGATCACAGAGCAGACCCAAATCCGCGTCTCCCACCAAGGTGACGGACGTGCGGCAGCTGCTGGAGGAGAAGAGACAGGGACTGTCTCAGCACAGCAGACAGCCCCCCCCGGTGGTCTCCAGTGGAAAGACAGGTGTGTGTGTGTGTGTGCTCAGGCCAGATGTTCACATGATTCCAGCTGCTGCTGTGTGTCGCTCCTCAGTCATTCCTCCGTCACCGTGTGTTTGTAGACGTGCGGCAGCGACTCGGGAAGAGACGCTACTCTCCAGACAGACGGCGCTCCCCCTCCCCCGTCTCCCCCAGAGACACGCCTCCAGCCAGAGAACCAATCAGAGACGTGCACCGCAGACTGGGCGTGGCCAGCCAAGACAACAGAGGCGTCTTCTCCAACTCATCCAAAGACAGAAAGACAAGTATGCAAATAAATTGCACCAACCTGTCCTCCTCTTCCTCACCGCTCCTCTCTTCTTCCTCTTCTTCCTCACCTCTTGTGAATGTGGTTCTTGTGTTTGTGTTTAACCCCGCCCCCTGCCTCCTCTCTGCAGGCGGTCTGTGGAGCAGACTCGGCGCCCCTGATGACGACGGCAGCGCCGGACATCACGAGCGCAGATCGAGTAGCCAGTCGTCGGGCCTCTTCTCGTCCTCCTCCTCGTCGGGCAGGAATGGTGGCGGCGGCAGTGGCAGCCGGCAGAGACGAGGCGATGGAGAGGAGGAAGAGGAGGTGGAGGAGGAAGACGACTCAACGCTGCAGAAGATGTGGGGCGCCATGATCAAACAGAAACAGGAGCGCCTGACCCACAAGATGAAGAAGAGCCGGCTGGACAACCTGCCGTCGCTGCAGATCGAAATCAGCCGTGACAGCAGCGACGACTCGGACGCCTGAACGTGAACCTGAACGTCACACCGCTCTGTCCAATCACAGACGGACATGATCTGAGGCCAGTGTGCTGCGTTTTCTGTTACTGTTTCATACTGTCCACCTGTGGATGGGGCACTGGAGGGGTCCACCAGGCACAGGTCCAGGGGCCCAAAAGGCTCATGGGGCCCCTGAGACGTTCTGATCAGAGTCTCGTTCTAAATGTGGTGAAGCAGCAGGAATTTCTCTGATGTTCTGCTGCACCTGAGAGCTCCCGCTGCACCTGAGAGCTCCCGCTGCACCTGAGAGCTCTGCTGCACCTGAGAGCTCCCGCTGCACCTGAGAGCTCCCGCTGCACCTGAGAGCTCCGGCTGCACCTGAGAGCTCCGGCTGCACCTGAGAGCTCCGGCTGCACCTGAGAGCTCCCGCTGCACCTGAGAGCTCTGCTGCACCTGA
>JAJHUR010107482.1:0-12745 GCA_027495735.1 Lutjanus campechanus | reverse complement strand
CTGATCCAGTACAATGGCAGTGAACGGTGACCACGGATAAAACGTTAAAAATAGCACACAAAACAAACACAAAATGTCTCCATCCTGCTTGTGTGGTGTAATCCAAGTGTCGCGACATTAAAAATTAACCGCAAAAGACACCATTTACGCCATGTTTTGCAAAAATATCAGCTGTAGCATTTAGCTGGTAGGATGTAAACATGGCGTCGATCTCGCGAGACTTCGTATATATCTTAATGGACGCATGTGCGGAAGTCTCGCGAGATCGACGCCATGTTTTCTTTTGCGGTTAATTTTTAATGTCGCAGCTCGCGGACACTTGGATTACACCACACAAGCAGGATGGAGACATTTTGTGTTTGTTTTGTGTGCTTTTTTTGACGTTTTATCCGTGGCCACCGTTCACTGCCATTGTACTGGATGAGGCTGCTACCCTGTTTCTCCTAAAACTCCAGGATTGTTTTGTGAACTGAAGACCTTCACCCATCATCACATGGGCAGTCATGTATTTTCTTTGCCTATTTGCCTATTTGCCTTTACCCACTTAATAAAATAATGATCAGTAATGTGGATATAATGATTATCTCACTGGATAATATTTTGTGAAAGCACCAAACTTTCTTACTATATTGTCACAATATTGAGTTATTTGGTCATATTGTGATTTTTACAAATTTTATCACATTAGCCACTTCCACCCCTTGTAGCTTCAGTGGATAACGTTAGCTTTTGGAGGGAGAAAGTCATTATGTCACTTACGCAACCATTGGGCCTTTCTAATGCCATATCTTTGCAAGCCGATACTGCAACAGTTTTATGAGAAACAGCAACTTTCATTATTTCTAAAATGATCTTTTAAATTCACAAACATCACATGTGTGATTCATAGTACAATTCAAACTGGATCAAAAAATTATGTCTCTTGCTTTTCAATACCGTTCATATTTTTCCAAGTTAGGTTCCACTGTGATCCACCAGAAGAGGAGGGACTTTTACTTGATTGACAGGTATCTCAGTCAATCACAGTCAAATGTGGTGGTGGTGTGGCAATGTGACAGAACGGGAAGACGGGAATCTTTTCGCCATAAGAGTTGGAAAACTGGGGCGCTTGCATGTATACCATTATGAAACAACATTACCATCTTCCATTTTATAATGCCAGTGGTTAATTTGGTGAAAGTAACACAAAAATAGTGTAACATTCAAAGGAAATTCCCTACTAACTTGTCCAACACTGACTGTGGGTGACATATTTACACAGATGATGGCTGTTGATTGCATGTGGCATCTGATACGACGTAATGTGCACATTATTATATCTTTCTTGTTTTAAACGTTATATATTTGAGGCTTCCTGATTTTCTTACATGACTTCCTCTTCATCAAGATGCTGTTTGTTACTGTGAGTGCTTCTTTTAGTTTCATTTCCCTCAAGCTTAATGCCTCAATAAAAAAATACACAAGCACTAAAGTAGCTCTACACATATGCTTAGAATTCTTTGCATCTGGAAGGAAACTGCTTGACATCTGTAAATGTAAAATGTGTCTACATGGCTAATAGTCAGTAAAGGACTGTTTGCCTGCAGCCTTTCTAGCTCATCCAGCAGAAATAGTATGTGTAATTCCCAGATTTTTATTGTCGTGTTTGCTCTGTAGCAGTAGTGGTGAGGGGTTCTAGCAAGAGATTTTTCTTGGCTGGATAATGTTGAAAATTCCTTCACAAGCAGACAGAGAGGTATGTATGCCACCACAGTACAATGACAAAAGAACTGCAGCTTTTTTTCTCTTGTTAATGTGGGACTTTTGGTTCCTAGTCTTTATGTGTGTTAAACATAATTGCTTAATGTGTGGGTGAGGGCAAACTGGGACAGACTCAGCCGTGTTCTAGTTGTTGCATGTTGTTCACAAATTAAATATAAGTGAGTCATGAGAATCAGAAATCAGAAAACAAGTACCAGACATTGAAAAGGTTAATCACATTTAGTTTAGCACCACGACAATCAATTACATATGCTTTGACCTATATATTATTCTGAAAATAACTAAGATTGGCAGATTGGTCTCTTTCATTGAATGTTAAAATAGCTACAGTGAGATGTGCATTCTGTTTGTGATTATCCCAAATGTGTCAGTTTAAAATATGGAGGGTTGATCACATATCAAACTGAAGTAAAACACCCAGTCTTTGTGCAGCTTTGACCTTTAAGAAACAGTGTCAAGCTCAGTACACAGGCTCTCGTCTTAGCTTTTGCTTTAGATTATTCATATAGAGTTCAGGGAGGCCAGGAAGAGGACTTTAATTTAGCTTCAAAGAGATTCTAGCAAATCATCTGATGACTCCAGGAAGAGACGCATGACTTAGACCAGCATGTCTTCAGCAGAAAAGGAGGAGAAGCACTGGTATGAACTGAGGATACTGCTGGATGGTGAGGTAGAAGAGCCACTGTCTTGCAGTCTTTGTGATAGTGCGGGTGTTGTGAGTTCAGCTTCTTCGTTTTGCTGTCATGGAGGTCGTTTACCTTGCGAGGCAGCTGGATTTGTGAGATCACGTGGGTATCCATCTCGCCAGGCTTCAAGTTATTTATTTGTGTCTGCACCAAAAGTGGTGCAGCCAATCAGCGTCCCAGGAGGGACTACTGGCAGCCACGGGCATGGTTTTAGGTGTGTAGACAGAGAGAAGAGTCCATGGAAATGTTAATCTGACCGGTTGAAGTTAGCCCAATTAGATAGAGATAGACAGATGGTTCATCCAAACATCTGACAAGTGTTTTTTGAAAGTGCCTGCCCTTTTCCAGTTTCTAATGACAGCTTCCCAGGTGGTTCTGTGTCACAAACCATCTGGCGTGTCAGGTTAGGAGGCTGTAGGCTGCTTGCCACAATGTCATCACTGTCAGAGATCAGGACGACAGTTGTGTTCTCAACAAACTTGATGATGAAGTTGGAGCTGTGGATGGCCACACAGTTGTGCGTGAACAGGGAATACATGAGAGGAGTACTACATCACTCACTGAATATCTCAACAACAGACTTGGCCAATAGACCATTTAATAAACAGTGAATTGAGCTTCCCAGTGAAATAAGTTCTCACTAAGTTCTCTACACTTAAGGCTCTTGTGATTGACGTGTTCTTCTCGGTGATGCCGTTCAATGCAACGTCACAGTCTCACAAAATTCCGATCAACTGTCAAACTAAGTGCTTCTGATCAGAAATGGATCAAGATTCTGTTACTGCTTTGCCTGTTTCTCACCTCAAAAGTTTTCTGAAACATACTGTACTGCTGTAATACAAGACAGCCTGAGACCAGGCAGTCACCATTTTGAGTCCAGTTTCCAACAGAACCTTCTGTAACTCAGATCAAACCGTCAAACCAGCCAGCGTTGATCAAACATGGATCAAGATTACTGCACCGATTATTTCTAAAATGTTTTCAGAAACACATTTTGGTGACTGTTTAGCTGTAATACAAGAATCTTTGTGGGCAGGCAGGCAGACGGTTTTTCCTGCTGAACAGATAAGCCAAAACCAAGCTCCACCTAAAACCAGCTCCACACTCTCACTGGTACTGTGCATGCTCTGGTTGCAAAAAAGATGATGGATGTCGACCCCCATAATACCAAACTTGAGGCTTCAAAACAGTGGTCCACAAACAAAACCGGTGGGTTGGCCCTACTTTGCTACAGTCCAAGGGGATCGAAGGGTGTGCTCCAACTATCCACGTATGATTTTGCTCACATTATCTGGGAAAGCTTATGCACAGTGCTGGAATGCAGTCTACAACTGCAATGCTCCCTGTGAGGGAGGTACTATCAGGTACCAGGGCCATGCAAGTCACTCAGTCCTTTTATAACCAGAGCATAGGGACGGGTGCGTCAGCATTCTCAGCAAGAGGTTAAGTGCATTCTCAGTGGACGTTGGTCTCCCTGGGGGATGAGCACTGTCACTGATTTGGTGCAGCAAAGGTGTGGAAAGCCTCTGGTATGAGGACTGAAGGACCGCATCTCTGCTTTGTGTGGATGATGTGGATCTGCTGCCTTCAACAGGCGGTGACGTCCAGTGCACGCTTACACTGTTTGCAGACAAGTGTGATATGGAGGGGGTGAGGGTCAGCCAGGTTTGCATTGACCTTTACATGTTTCTCTCATAAGCCTGACCAACAACTGCTAGACTGTGGCCTCTCTTGACACATTTTCAACATAAAAGTCTGAAAATAAAGACTGGATTTTCTATTCTAACATCGAAGTCTGTAAAGAATGTATAAAGACTTTTTTTTCCAAGTAACAGAGCACCTTGTAAAAAAATCCATGCTAATGTGCTGTGCCTACAGGCTAGTCAAACAGACGGTCTTAAATAGTGGATTTAAATGATGAAAGGATACAGAGTGCAGCATAGGGAGCCCTTCACTCTGTTTCCATGTCCATATTTCTCTTAATATATTCCTCTTACACACATACACACACTATCTAACAGCGAGCCTTTCTCTTCTTGTGAGTAGGAACAAAATATTTGAGAGAGAGATTTTCTTTTGTGTAAGAATGGTGCGCCTATGTCTGTGCATGTGTGTGTGTGAGTGTGTGTAAGCTGACGTTAGTAATAATAATTGATTTGACAGAGTCTAGAAGTTAGGTGTCAGCTGAAATGAGAGTAAGGATGAATGAACCCACCATGCGCACACAGACACACACACACACAGCCTCTGTAGGGTTAAATAGAGTTATTTCAGCTTGCCTTCATCTTCATCGACACCTGACACACACATGCATACACCTCTCTTTCTCACACACACACACACACACACACACACAATTACAGTCAACAAAATACATACAGACATGCATGCTAAATTAAAAAAAATCTACATCACTGCACTTGATAAGCTGAAATGAAATGATTTATATTCTACACAGTTGACGTGTATTGAATGATGTGTGTGTGGGTGTGTTCAATTGACTTTACAAGACCAGTGTGTAGGATTTAGTGACATCTAGCCTTGTCTCAGCGTATGGAAACCTACGGTGGGTGCAATTTCCATCACCAAAAATGTTAATAATTAATAAGATACAAACTGCACATTTTTAAAAATTTTTTGCTCATTTTCTTTTTTCTCATTTCTCTTTTTCTCACATTTTAAGTTTAAGTGTCTTTATTCATCAAACTGCCCCTTCAGACATAATGACATCAAATGAGGTGCAATTACTACCATTTCTAGACTATTGATTAACTATCCAATAATACATTTTAGAGCTGCACCAATTAATTGATAAATCGATTATTAATAGACTATTACATTAATCACCAACTATTTTGATAAAAACTGATTAATCATTTTGAGTCATTTTAAAGTAAAAATGTCAATTTTCTCTGTTTATTTTGTCTTCTTTGACAGTAAACTGTTCTCACACTTATTTTCCATTTTAAACAGAGAAATACAACCGTACACCTTCTGAAGTTTCTCTCGTTTACCGAACTAAGACGAGCTTGACTGGCTCATTAACTACTCAGAAAACACACTTAATTCAAACTCGACATAAAAACATGTAAAACTTATCAAAATCGTCTTTGTTAGTCTGTCCACTCTTCCAACAATCACTAACTCTGGTTTGGTCAAAATAAATCCTTAATTCACCGCGTGAAAAGAGTTAAAATAGTCTGACTCTGCAGGCTGTTTTCCTCTCACTCCTCACCCAGTTTAGCACGCTCACGGTTGGCTGAGTGGGTGTGTACTGCGCCGCTGGATGACAGCGCGGTGCAGAGCAGAGGCTGTCACTCTGCAGACAATTTCACCAGCAAAATAAAATGACAAATATCATCCTAAAAATCGTCCAAGACAAGCAATCAGCGATGGACTCAGCCCATCATCGATAGATGATATATTCGTCCAAAGGCCCAACCCTCGCCAGGGTCTAAAATGGGTTGCAGACACATTTTTATTGGGTTGCTGATTGGAAACAGAATACAACACAAAAAGCAGCTTGACATCAACCCTTCAATGATATTCAACGGAGGGGACAAGAGCTCAAAAATGCTGTGTTAAGCATAGCTGAGCTCAAGGAATGTAACACCCACTAAACACAATACTTCCTGTATCCGTTTGAAATTAAAAGCCCTCTAGAGTTTGAGTGGATACTGTTATGAGTTCATTATGTGGTGGTGACACTGATGTAATTTGATAATTAAAGAAATACTTTTCAGATACATTTTCAATTCATGGTTTGTTGCATTCTTTGTCAGTAGTTTATAAATGTATACATTATGGCAATTCACGATGTATTGGGGGGTGTCTTAAATTTCTTATGTGGGTTTCAGGCTTAAAATTTTTGGGAAATCATGTTCTAAGGCCAGAAAAACACAACGATTCTTATTTTCAGGTGATTATACACTGAAAACAAACTTATGAATATTATATTCCATTTTTGCCAAATCTTATATATTGGTCCTTTAAACAGACTATCCAAAGTCACTCAGGAACTTTCAGAAAGTTATTTCAATGCTTAAATTCCAAACTGACAACAACAATAGCCTGGGCCTCCAGTGTTAAGTCAAAACATGTGCATCAGATCCAAGAGCCAAGGCAGTAATTATACTAAGTAAGTGCATGCATAATGAATGAGTTTTTCAACCTGTTTTCTGTGATTTGTTTAATTACATTGTGTACTGCATGTAAACAGCACTGCTAAGCATGGACAAATTTGAAAGATGATGAAAAGTTTTGCAAGTGATTCTTCTGTGCTCTCAGGCTTCCAAGGTCACCTTCGACTTCCTTCGGTTTTCTTTTTGGAACGGAGGGGATGTGACTTGCATGAGGAAAACAAAGTAAAAGAAAAACAGGAATTAGCATAAAATAAAAAGAAAGTTAAAAAGATAAAAATCAAAGTCATATTCAACGAATCCCTCTCTTGAAAGCAGCTCTTCAAAGAATGAAAGCTTTTGTAAGGTAACACAAAATATCTGCCGCACAAAATTAGGGAACTTTTATTCACTAAAACCATGAATGTATTTTCTCGCTGAACACAATGCACAGTCAGATATAGCGTTATAAAAGATGTCTTTAATAAAAAACTAAAAAAAACTTGCTGCATAAAAACAAATGACTTCTTATTAATATAGTGTGGTAATATTTACTTTCATTTTGTTTTCAGGAGGTGTGTGAGGCTGAATAATTTAGTAGCCCACAGTGCTCATTTAGCCCAGGTTCAAACGCTCTGGAGCCGTGGTTCAGGATTGTGTGCGGTGACTTGGGATGTGCAGATCACTGCTGCAGTTCTCACTCTCATTTAGCATCAAATCTGTTGACTTGCAGCAGCTCTACACCCTTTGAGACTGACAAAACATGAGTCACTTCCACCGCTTAACGAGCTCCTGATGTTAATTTTAGAAAATTGTATGGAGCGATGACAGTTTATTTTAAGCATAAAGACGCACAGAATCCTCCCATCCTGTCCTGTGGTTCAAATACTCTGAGAACCATTTTGCGTACATCCTTTTTCAAGCATTTGTCCCAGTAGCAATCTCATAAAACCTTAAGTCACTCAATCATGGAAAGCATTTTGGAGCAACATCAACAAACATGCTATTTTCCCTTGTTTGTCACTCATTAATATTTAATGTTAATAATTAAGTTTATGCAACCTCAGCGATAGAGAATGTTGTTTGTTCAGAATAACTTCTGGGTAGAAAACTCCTGTTTTCACAGACCTTAGGTTGGAGACTAGGGATGGGCGATATTGGCAAAAAAATTTATCCCGATAATTTAAGGCATTTAGCCGATAACGATAAATATGACGATAAAATAATGTTATTATTTGCAAAACTCTCGCGCGTTTTGTGTCCGTTGTTTCTACTTAAATATCAAACTCGCGCGAGCTTTCGCGGGTCTAGGGTTCCCTTCTAGACACAACCCTCTCTGTGACTCTCTGTCAAACTAATGACAGCAAACTGTATGTTAACATCATGATGTTACATTCTGCAGTGTTTCACACACAGAGACTTTATTTGTCTGAACACCCCCGTACAGTTTTTGACCAGTTTTAGCATTTTTATTTTTTTAATCCGTCCGAGAGGACGGAGGCATCCGCGACTGATTAATGATCAATCTGCTCTCCTCCCCCTCCTCCCTCACCTGTTCGCTCTGCTCCGCTCAGTTTCTGATAGAGAAACACAGACTCTCCTGTTTAACGTAAAGGCCTCCTTATACAGTTGTTTAATCTTATAAGTGCACCTGGTTGGTGTTGATGTCATTCACCATCACGTTAGTTTCGATTGTTTTAATAAACTCCGTCATTAACAACAAGTCTCCTCCGCATGCAGCTTCTCTGCTTGCTGCTGTGAAAACTGAATCGCGGGTGAATTTACTGTATATGTGGGAAAACAAAACAAAATGCGAGCTATAAAACATCCTGCTGATGAAAAAACAATCAACAGATCAGACAGAGACAGGGTAAGAGAAACACTCTGACCTCCTCTGTGTGTGTGTGCTGTACGTGTGCGTATGGAGAAGATGCAGTGACAGAGGAGAGAGCCGTGTGATAATAAATTACATCAGAATTCAAATGTCAGCGCTTACCAATACTCTGATCTCTAATAATTCTGCCGTTTAATACAGCATTTCAGTACACACCCCTATGTGCGAAACACAGTGCGCTGTACAGTTGTTCGGACTTAAACAGATTTTTTTTGGCGAGGGCGTCGCACAAAAAAATGCGTCATCAAGTGGCATTTATCGCCGTTATCGCAAAGTGGCAAATTTTCATCGGTAACAGTTTTTTTGACGATAAATCGCACGCGATACGATATCGCCCAAGCCTATTGGAGACTTCATTTACTGTACCTGCTGGGCCACAGACTGAAGAAAATGACAGCTTGAGTTTAAAACTCGTGACAGTTGGACTGTATTCAGACTGAATGAGGCTTTGTCCTGATTAGTACAGGGCTGTGTTGATTGAATACCTTTAGAAAATATGAATTCCATTTTTTAAAATATATTACACAGTGCTTCATCACTTAAATGTGGTGGAGGTAGTCAGGTTTTTCTCCATTTCTCTATGGTTATTGTCACAATCAATGTCCAACTACTATGTAAAATTTGAAGAATGTTAATAACACTACCCACAAAGGTAACTTCATCAGTTACTGAGAGCAGTTGTCTAACGTTGTTATTCATGCTGTCACTGTCAGCAGATAACAGCAGACACAGAGTCCAGAAGGCAACAGACCCAGATCATTTTCACCCAAACCACCAGTTTTGCGAATCCTGGGTTTCTTTGTAGACACAACAGGCAGAGACCAGAGTTGATGCACTACGATGGGCAACCACAGTGATGACAACGCTGCTAGATGGTGGACTACACAAAGTGGTCACCAGATTTGTCTATAATTTGTTAGAAAGAAAATAGTTCCCACATGCAACTGCTCGCAACAAGGTCTGTGGATTATCTTGACTAACCAGGTTATGATTTCTGGAAAAAAATATTTTTTGGGACTTGAAGCACCATTGGAGTGCCATTTATAGAGATGTTTACCTTCCATTAGAAGGTAAACATCTCTACGGCCGATAATTCAAAAATTGTGCAACACAACCAAAACTATCCAGCTCAGGGCTGTCAAACTCATTTTAGTTCATGGGCCACATACAGCCCAATTTGATCTCTTGTGGGCTGGACCAGTAAAACCACTGCATAATTACCTATGAATAACTACACTAGTGCTGCAACTAATGTTTATTTTAATTAAATCTTTTCTCGATTAAGCGATTAGATGTTTGGATTAGGGGTGTAACGATTTATCTACTACATTGATGTATCGATTTATATTCCTATGATCCAACTACATCGATCTGTGATCGGCAAGTTGGCCTTCCGGACGTCATATATCGATCTAACATCGTTTTAAAAGGTAATCAATCGACTGTATTGATACTAGGAAATAACGCATTGGATTTAAGCACGGCAGACTTTATATGGATTTGGTTTTTTTTAGCACTTTTAATGATAAAGACGTTAAACGTTACTCGATTCAGTCTGCCTGTCTGTGACATCGCCACGCGCCAGCAGACAACAAAACATAGCATGATGGATGGCAGAGGAGAGCGACGACTCCGCAGCTGCCACTTTTATGCGTATTGATGCATTTCACGCAACACATCAGATTATGTTACACAGTAACAACATGTATGGCTGCTCCGCCTTAAGGCTTAGAGTGTAGTGTACTATCGAGGTATTAATTATTTAGGCAGAAAGTATAATTTCAGCACTATCAACATTTTAATGAACACAATATTGACTGAACAAGCCGCACGTAGCTTGATCTTCACTAGACTGCCAGGATGATACAAGTTAATTACTTGTGATCTGTAGCTGTCTGACTGAACAGCCTCATAGAAATGATATTTTACAATTCTTCATATTTTATTCTAACGGAATTCGTTAAGGGAAGTAATTCAGTGCTTTTAAAGTCATGATGTTAAGCTGACACAGATCCTCCATTTTGTTTGTGGTCAGATGCTGGTGCGGCGTCTCCAGCATAAGGCTGGCACGGTGTGTGTTGCGGTGTTAGATACAGTCATCTTAATAAAGTCAGTGATCACAAGTTAGAATTATATATTTATTTTAAAATAAAACAACCTTTAATTCACCGAGGTTTGGATTGGATTCTTCGGGAGATTTTGGCGTCTTTCTTCTGTGACAGACACATTTCACTACTGCTAACTGCTGGAGGTAAATCTGTCCGTATGCTGCATCTCTGACTGTATTTAACCCAGAAGTCATTTGGAAAAGTATGAATCCAGTGTTGTTGAAGATTTGGCCTTTCATTTGGAGTTTTGTCTGAGATTTAAATGTGGCACTAAAGTTCTCCTTGAACCTCAGTTCGATGCGTTTGATCCTCCTTTAGACAGCCAGCGCACACTTTGCATACTCATCATTTAATATTTTGAACTAACTGGTAGCAGACATCATGTTGTGTGTCTTAGATGGTAGAACCACAAGTTACGCCGTGTTCAGACCGGATGAGAAGCGCCGCGAAGGGGAGCGCCGCCGAAAATCGTGAGCTCGCTGCAGCCCTCCTGATCACACCAGACGCGCATTTCTCCGCGGTGGTTGTCAAGCGCTTCTGCTCCTCAGCTGTTGTTTAGAGCTGCTTTTTACATCATGGATAAGTAAATAACCTCATAAAATTATAATGCCATGTTTTCCTGACTGTACCCAGTTTGTCCACTTCTTTTATTTATCCGTTAATGAAAGTAGTAGCTAAGTTTGGTCACACAGTGTTGAATATCTAGGCTATTATTTAATCTACAGAGGCCATATATTTCACAATCTCAAGAGGGCACTTGAATTTGCACAGAACTTGTGGGACACCTTTTGATTCAAACAATAGGCTATACTTACTTGTTGATCCAATTGCATTGGCAACAGTCTCTGCCCCTCTCTCTCGCTATCGCTCTCCCTGTTTGTGTTTTATTTTGAAAATTGCTTTATTTTGAAAATTCACCGGATTCTCTTGTTTATCTTTGGGTGACTTCCTGCCAAGATTGACGCGATCGCTCGCGGCTCGCGAACAAAATAGACCAGACGCCGAAACCATTCGTGCAGGGCGCGAGCGATCGCGGCGCTGTGCGCCGAGGCGCCTCTGGTGTGTACTACACCATTGTTTAACCTGAGCGCCGAAAGGAACCGAAGTCCGTTCCGCGGCGCTTTGGCGTCCAGTGTGAACCCGGCGTTACTCTCCTACCTGCATTAAGGGTCAGAAGTGTTTGAATTCATGATGCTTTGTTCTTGTTAATCAATTAATTATAGCCACAGTAACTCCACCGTCATATGCACACACACACACACACACACACACACACACACACACACACACACACTCTCTCTCCCTCTCCCTCTCTCTCTCTCTCTCTCTGTGTGTGTGTGACAGACAGGCAGAGACACACACACACACACTCTCTCTCCCTCTCCCTCTCTCTCTCTCTCTCTGTGTGTGTGTGTGTGTCTCTGCCTGTCTGTCTCTCCCTCTCTCTCTGAACTGCGCATTGGCCACAACCTCTGGTAGTATCGCCAAGGGAAAAAAACGATCGTTGTTCATCCCTTCAATCGCCAATATACGATCAGATCGCCAATCAGCACAAACCTAGTTGGTTGCACTTTATTCAAATAAAATATGAATGCATTGTTTATATCCATAATTAATTTATACCTGATTCCCTTACAAGAAACAACAGGAATCTAGGAAACTTCACCTGCACTGTCCAGTATTCTGGTATTTATTTCACAGTCACACTGGTTGAATTTTTTGGCTAAAAAGTTACTGAATCGATTTCAAGTGACTGAATCGTTTCGGATCGTATCGTTCTAAATGAACCAATATCATCCTTGAATCATATCGGCAACCACAAATCATGATATGAATTGAATTGTTATTAAAACGAATCGTTACACCCCTAGTTTGGATCATAACATGTAAATAAAAAATTGTGAAAAATTTTTGATCACTATATCCAAAAGCCAAAGATGATGTACTCAAATGTCTCGTTTTGTCCACAACCTAAAGATATCCAGTTTACTGTCAGAGAGGAGCAAAGAAACCAGAAAATATTTACATTTGAGAAGCTGAAATCTGACAATATGGACATTTTTTCACCTTAGAACATGACTCAAAGTGATTCATCAATTTCCAAAATAATAGGTGATTAATTTAATCCTTGACAATAGATTAATGGACTAATTGTTGCAGCTCTAAAAAATACCTCTA
>JAJHUR010107481.1:0-24492 GCA_027495735.1 Lutjanus campechanus | reverse complement strand
GCTTTTTATTATTAAGGGTGGGGGCTAGAAAGTCTGCATATGGAGGAGGTGGGTGGTGGATCAAACAGAAACTGGACTTTTTACATAAGTAACATGCATATACAGGTGATGTTATGTAATGTATGTAAGTAGCATTACGTACGCTAACTTATGTAAGTAACGTTGTGTAACATACATAAGTGATCTTGTGTAGGTTCATGGGCATTAACTTATGTGTGTTATCTTATGTTGGCTCTTTTCCCTTCTCCAGTGGCTCCCTGTGGCTTTGGCAAAAAAAATTATGCGGAATTGTAAAAATGTGTCGCCTTTACACTAAATTTTAAAAAATGCTTTAATTCTGTTCCTCTGAATTTTGCCAGTGGCTGGACTTGAGTCTCTCCAGGCTGGCTGTGGACACCAAATCCAAAAGGAAAAGAAAAACAGAGAATTAAATAGTTCCAGCTCCAGACAGATTTTTATTTTCTTTTAGGCTAAAAATGGTTCTTTTGAAAGTAAAGGTTGCAAACCCCTGGTGTAGGAGAACCTACAGCATCGTTTTTAATTTTCATTGTTTTCTCAATGTTAAATCCTGTACCTTTATTAAATCTTAATGAATATCTGACTGTGCTGAGACAGACTGCACCACAACTTGGCTAATGAAGGAAATGCCCTTATTTATTTCATGTACTGTGCATACCGCTCTCAGTTTATTAGTAATGATAACCAGAGGTGGCAAAAGTCCACACACTCTGCACTCAAATAGAAGAACAGATACTTGTGTAAAAAAAGACTCTGGTTAAAGTAAAAGTATTGATTCAACTTCATCACTGCAGTAAAAGTGAAACAGTACAGGCTCAGAAATGTACACAGAGTACAGAAGTAAAAAACAGCTCTATGAGTCCACCTCTCTGTCTGGTTTGTCTTGTTACATATTTTTTGGTCTTTTAATGTCTTTTATCTCTATTTCATCGTGTTACAGCATGTATTGTATTTTTCATGTTGTTATGACTTACATTGTCTTTCATCTAGTTAAGTCATTTTTGTCCTGTTACTTCATTTTTTGACTTGTTATGTCTTTTTTTTATCTTGTTACATCTTTGTCTGTTTTTTTCTTGTTCCATTGTTTTTTGTCTTGCTACATCTTGTCATAAGTTCATTTTATTACGTATTTTTCCTTTAATTTTTTCGTTTCAAGTCATTTTTCGTCTTGTTATTTCTTGCAAATGCATTTTTTTGTCGTTACATCATTTTTCACTTTGTAACATATTTTTTCATCTTGTTGCGTCTGTTGTTGATGTCGTGTGTGATATACACTGATGGATACAACAAACCTTTTTTTCGGTGTTATTGTTCCATCCATTTAGGTTTAAATCAGTCTTGATGTTGAGAAGGTGGTATGCAATGAAAAAATAATCAGTAATTCAAATACATTAAAACTAAAGTAATAAGTATGTTTTGAAAATGCAAGGAGTAGAAAATACAGATATTTGTGGTAAAATATAGGGAGCAAAAGTAAAACATTGTCAGAAAAATAAATACTCAAGTAACTATTTATGCAAGTATTTGTACTTAGTTACTTCCCACCTCTGATGATGATATAATGACTGTCTAACATTTAGAAATATGCACAACACCAACACACACAATGTTAGTATGTCAACATGTCTGATATGTGTGACTGTGCTGTGACTTGCAGGTGAGAGAGACTCTGGCTGCAGAGACAGGACTCAGTGTTCGTGTGGTCCAGGTCTGGTTCCAGAACCAGAGAGCAAAAGTGAGTAAATCAGTACACCAGAAACAAGCTGTGAATAACAACACTTTTATCAACTCCTATTGTTTCTCAACCGGTGGCTGGTCAGTCAGAGGATGCTGGCGGCTGCCAGTTTTACTCTGCCTCTGCTTGTCGCTCATTAGTGGAGATTTCAGCTGTCTTACAGTCTTACTGTCATGATTTCAGCTGTTCTGTTGTTCGGATCCAAAAACAGATCCGTACTGGCATCAGTGAACACAGGCTTAACAAACTCAAGGATGAGAAAAGTGACTGTCAACTCTCAGCTGAAAAGGTTCAGTTCTAAAAGAAAACCTGAAATCATGAACTCTGGTGATGTGGTTGTGTTCTGAGCCTGGTGGAAATGCAAACTGTACAGTTCAGCCACATTCTTAAAGTATGTGTTTTCTTCTATAAACATTAGAGAATATTTGCTGAAAACACGTGTAAAGACTGAAAACTCTGTAGTACCTGTGGAGCCATGGTCCCATAACACTATAGCTACGAATGTACCTTCAGTGACTCTCAGTCCAGATCAGCCCAGCAGTTCACTTCAGCTCACTTCAGTTCCAACAATGATATATCTCCATCAGACGTTGATATGCAGCTCCTTCATCATATGACTTCCTGTGCTGTTTGTATAATTATTAAAGTCAAATTTCAATATCCAAAGATTTTCATTTTTCATTTCATAAAGTATTCAATTCAAGTGCAATGATTCTACAGGAGCAAACAGGGTGCTAGTTCTGAATTGAGGAGTCCTATTAAACTGTTGTTGATTTCTGCATTCAGGATTTTTTGAGCGGACCTGAAACATGGCTCGGTGATGTTTCAGAGCCATGGTCCTCCAATTCTATGCAAGCCCCACGAACAACACTGCCTCCCCTCCCCTCACCCTCTCTAATGGTCAGTTACCAACATACCATACATACAGGGACTCTCTCAGTCCAGATCAGCCCAGCAGTTCACTTCAGCTCACTTCAGTTCCAAAATCCCAACACAGAAGAAAAAAAAACATACCATCCTGTCATGATCCTGTAATGATTTTGAGACTTAATTTTATATACTGAGGGATTTTTTAATAATTCAAATTTGTCTGGGTGATTAATAACACTAGAGCTGCAATGATTGATTATATTATTAAATTAATTGCCAACTATTTTGATAATCAATTCATCATTCTGTGCGACTTTTAAAGAAAAAACTAAAACTTCTCTGATTCCTTAAATGTGAATATTTTTGGTCTCTTCAGTCTTCTATGAAAGTAAACTGAATATTTTGGGGTAGTAAGCAACACAAGACATTTGAGGACATCAAAATAGATCAACATTTTTCACCATTCTCTGACATGTTGCAGACCAAACTATTAATCATTAGTCGCAGCCCTGAATAATGATGTGACAAACTCACAAACATGCATTTATTGTTGCTTTAAACAATCTTTAAAATCATCTGAAAGGGCGTATCTAAAGCTGTCCGTCAAAAGTAACATTAAAAGAGATATAACCGCCATGATGTCCACACATGACTGAGAGAGGGAGCTGAACTTACAAGCTTTTTCAGCAGATCTAATGATCTTCTCACAGGAGTAAGCAAGGTTAGAAATGTAGAAACGTGTGACCCTCACACAGTAGTGTTCCCTGCAGAGATTCCACTTCTTTTCCATCAACCTGAGAAGCACCATGTCTATTGTCAGTGTAACTTGTAAACTACTAAATGTGTGATGTGTATGACCACAATTCAGACAGAATTATATCATGATCCAGATCCAGATCACATGTGAAAATGGGGTCTTACTGTATTTTGCCAAAGTGCTTAATTGTCTAAACCAGTTCTTCATCAGTTAAGCTTCAGTGGATCAAGAATTTATAATCTACTATTTGCTGGGCTTTGTAACATTTGGGAGAATAAACTTGTCAAAGTCTGAATATCCAGTAGGCCTTTCCCTGCAGTCAAGTCACCAAATCAACCAACATATCACCATCAGGGCTGACATGTTTGGTAAAGATGGTTTGTGTTGTACTTCTCATTGTTTTAATATTTCTCCTCTTTTGAAAACTAGACAAGTCAGTGGAATTTCATTTCATACACAGTTTCAGCACTACAACATGTTGTCAAACATAACGCTGCAGTATCTATGCCACCAGTTGGCTGTATAATATAGTCTTCATATCTTCTGTCTGTTGAGCATACATATACCGCCCCTTCTGCTCTCTCACAATTAAAACAACATGACTCACTACAAGAACTGTCTCGACAATTTTGATATTTAAAGTAATAATTATCTATTTCCCAGCACATCCTCAGACATAAATGCCAGAATAGATATAGATATGGGTTGACTGTCCAAACACAGCCGGTCCTAACTTTCATGGGGCCCTCAGCAAAATTCTGCTCGGGGGGCCCCCTAACTGACTGGAGAGCCATGTAAACCATTTACCACACAGTCACACCGCAGTGCTCCCACTACAGTCCTCCATCCTTTAAAACAGTTTGCTCCATCTGTCAGTCAAAGAATAAGTAGATCTATCTAGAACAGAATAAGGTACAAAAAAAACAATATTTATTGAATAGAATATATTGTATAGAATCTTAAGATAACAGAATACTAACATTATCATAAATACTGTACATTTGAGAATATATAGAATATAGAAAATACTGAAACAACAGGGAGCCTTGGGTCTGCTCTCTACTAATTAGTCAGTTAATTGATTTTAAATTCAACATTTAATCAGTCATCAGTCAATATCACTTCATTCATTTCTATCTTGCATTAGTTCAGAGTTGTAATCAGTGGTAGACAGTAACTAAGTACATTTACACAAGTACTGTACTTCATTTGTACTTTGTTCCATTTTTTTTCCAACTTTACACTTCTACACGACATCCCAGAGGCAAATACTGAACTTTTTAATCCACAAAGCTGAAAATAGGCTGTTTTCTGACTTTTTACAGATACATGGTTCTCACAGGACAGTCTGTTACAGACATTTGATGGTCTCATAGACCATAATGCATTGCTGTAAATTAAATTAGCCATCAGTAGCCTATAAAGTAGTTAAAATGAGCTCAACCTGAAACATCTACAGCAGTAAACAGCAGGAACATTAATACAATAATATTAATCCAGAAACATCAGACAGAATAACACTGACAGGAACATTTTACTGCAACATGAATACTTTTAATTTAAGTTCATTTATCTGATAATATTTACATACTTTTACTTCAGTAAAGTTTTCTGAATGCAGGACTTTTACTTGTAGTGAAGTATTCTTACAGTCTGATATTAGTAGGTTTGCTTCAGTAAAGGATCTGAATACTTTTTACTCTCCTGGCCACCTTGGAGGAGTAACATCATGTCCATATATGGTCTGGACAGATAGACAGACAGACAGACAGACTGGTCTCCACAGAGGCTGTTGTGGGAAAGAGTGCGCATGCATATGAATCCATCTTCACGCAACGCAGTTTTCTTTTCTGAGCTACAAACTATAAATGTCGCTGCATGTTGGCACTCATCAAACCTGATAAATAGTTTAATTTCATTCTCACTTCTGTCAGACACAAAGTCACAGAGCAGCCCTGGATGTGTCTGTAAGCAGGACACAGACAGACAGACTGCAGCACAGCTGACATCAGACAGACAGACAGACAGACAGACAGACAGACAGACAGACAGAGGAACATCACGCACTGTAAACTATTACATCAATATAACGTCACTGTGAATGAATGATACCAAACTTGGAGAGGCGGAAACACAAGTTTACCTGATTACTGTTCACCCCGTTCACTCTGTGTGTTATTTTCTCTTTAGTTCTGCTTCATCCTCTCATCAAAGTTGTAAAGAAGTATCCAAGTAGTTGTAATCTCTGTGCCGAGATTACAGTTACTAATATGACCAGACAAACTAGAAATAACTCAGATATAAAAGTCCTGCTTTTGATCTTTGTTGGGTTAAATTATGATCTTATCTGGTGATGCAATCAAATAGTTGTTCATATGTAACCACAGGTGTTTCCAAATTAACCAGGACTGAAATCTTAAGGACTGTAACATTAAGGGATAAGTCTGCAGTTTATCATACATTTTTCTTATTGTTTCAAAATCTCACGTGAGGAGCAAAACCAACAATAAATGCATCCTAATACTAGCTTGAAAGCAGCTGTATTTTACTATGTTTTAGAGTTCCTGTCCCCTGTGTTCAGTGTCTGACAGCTGCTTCCTGTGCTGCCTGCCTCAGTATGACTCATAACAGCTATCAAACAGAGGCAATTAGACAGTAATGCTTGCTTCTAGTGCAAGTCTGTTTCAGCTAAAGCCCTGTTACCTTCTGTAGGTGTAAATAAAGGCCCCGGTCACTATTTGATGAAAAACGGTATGCAACTTACTCCGCCTTTTGGGTTGCAACCCTAAGTTTGGGAAACACTGGTATATGGAAATATGTTCTTCTAGTAATCTCAATAATTATTTACAATTTCTGGTGAGTTCAGTTGCATCTGTGACCTGTGATGATGATGTCACTCCTAAACACTATGATATCTGTGTAAGTGCTGAGCATACATGGTTGGTGGGGACAATAAACATGTCCCTGCTGGAGCAACGATGCCTCAAAGTTTCAGGACGATAGACACAAAGTGTCCCCATAAGCAAAGTAAGAGCTGTCAGTCTCCTGCCTGAGGGACATGGTATGAGGGGAGACGGAGAGACGCTGTGCTGCTGCCAGAGGAGTGCTGACTAAGATTACTGCATGCATGGGAATGTTTTCACTTATTCTTGAGCAGGAAAAAAACATTTTGAGTTTTTGATTTTTACTCTTCAATTATACTGGAAAATATAATTCAAAAGGTCAAACTGCATATTGGTATAGGCTGTCCTATAAAAAATGATTGGCATCTATGTGCCTTTAAATGGTTAAATACTTCCCTGTGTATTAGAGTTGTAATAGTTCTCATATTTCAAGTCACTTGATAAAACTATTTTAATTTAAACCAGGGATTGAAACTGTTTCACTGTTTCATGGTGCCCCATCGTGTACAGGTGGTGACCCTTTTTTATTTTTCGCCCCTGCCCCTGAGACAGCCGAGTCTGCCACTGGTCTCAGATATGCTTTGATCACCTGAGGGAATTCCATATCACGCACCTCTGTTAGACATTTGATATTTTAAATATATATTTTAAAGGAGGTTGACAGGTGAGCTCTCAGTCTTTGGATATCCCCTCAATAAAGTCCTGTGAGCCACATACTCACATTTCTGCTGTTTATTTCTTTACAGATGAAGAAGTTAGCCCGCAGACAACAGCAACAGCAGGAGCAACACAACAGCCAAAGACTAGGCCAAGGTGAGGATTTATCATGTGTGTGTGTGAGTGTGTGTGTGTGTACACTGTGCTGGTTAGCTGGTCAGCTACTTTCTGTGATGTTACAAAAAGTAAAGCACAGTTGATGTCCATCTGCAAGATGTAATCTGTCCATTACAACTGTAATGAGAGTGATTACTGAGAGCTAGGTAATTTATGAATTATTTGGAGAAACAGCTTGAAATATTAAATTTATTACGGGAACAATAAACAGAGTAGAGTCACTCAGCAAACACTCCCAGTTTTGTAGGCTTTAGAGTGAGTCCCGTACTCTGAAGCCAGAGTGACATCTCTGCTGGTAAATATGAGTTTTCTGACGGCGGGGCTGTAAAGTGTGAGCTGCAGCCATGATTCTCGCTGCAGCACGGATCCTCACAGCTACAGGCTTATTGCCACTGTGGTCTCACAGCGGATATGAGCAGACAGTTTAGATAAGTGTCTCAGTGCTTTGGCAAGCGCTGACTCTATCTGTTCAGGGACTTCCAGCAAGTCAATATTGGCATAGCAGCAGGGTTTATTATAGTGGAAGAAAGCTGCTGCTGTTAACCAAATGAGCTGAGCAAACCAGCAAATGGGGGTTGTTTGAAGTTGATGTTAGGATGAGATGAAGCCTCATGGATGACTGCTGAGATATCCTAAAGATCAAACAGCTACTCAGTTTAGACAATGCATTTATAGTATATGATTATATGAAGCCGTTTGTTGTTCAGCATTCATTGTCTGCAGAAGAAACACGATGTAGAGTCTATGTTCACATCTATAGGGATATTTGGTGCCCAGTGCTCCAGAGCAAGATCATCTATTTTGTTATTGCTTCTTGAGTAATTCAGACTGTATATTCATGCAACCGTACAGGAAAGGAGAACAATATATATACATGGACAAGTGATATATTTAGAGAGCAAAATAATAAATGAAAAAAAAAAAAAATTAAAGCAAGACAGAAAATGCTGTTTCAAGCAACTAAGGCCAATTTCTCTCGCCATTTCAAGTGTCTCCTCAGGACATGATCAAGATGGAATTTAATACACATTTGCAGAGATTAACACGTGACCACGTGTAGCTTGTGTGGATCAGATATGATCATACTTGCCAACCTTCCTGATTTTTCTGGGAGAGAGATTTTTCCAGTTTCCTCCCATGGTCACAATTCTCCTATTTTTCTCCCTATTTTGACAAACTTTCACACCTTTTTTCCTTTGCGTTATCATATCTTTTATATGATCTTTTTATCGTGCTTTATTTATTAGCATTATTTATAGACCCCATTCTAAATGACCTATATGGCATCATGATTTTTTTTTTTGAATGTTTCTTTGTGTTTTTTATGTATAACGAACTCCAACAAAGTGGCTCCAGTGAGATTAATAAAGTTGTATTGAATTGAATTGAATAACCTGTTTCAGGTGCTGTATAGTGCTTTACAACAATACAGTTGCGTGTGATGTGTAAGAGAGCTGCTTGCGTGTGCTGTATCCACTTAACCTTAATACATTCATCTCTTGTCCTCTACAAGAGGAAGAAATACTCAAGCAAATTTAAGCCATTCTGGAAGGAAGAATTCTATTTTTAAAGGGGTAGGTCACTCAACAATGAAAATTCAGTCATTATCTACTCACCCTCATGCCGACTGAGGGTTGGGTTTATTTTGTTAGCCCACAAAATACTGCTGAAGTTTCACAGGAAAATAGCTGCATCATCTCCCAAACAATGGAAGTGAATGGTGAACAGTTGTCAAAGATAAAAATCAACTGGAAGAAAACACATAAAATGCCTCCATACTGCTCATCTGGTGTAATCCAATTCTCCTAAAACCCGACATGCAGTTTACACACCGTCACACCACACACACAACAGTTCAGACAGTGTGCATGTGAAGACTAAAGCCAGCTGAGAGTTGTGACAGTGTTCTCACTTGTTTCCACTGACTGTTCCAGAGGTGATTCCAGGCTGTATGGAGGGACTGCTCAGCTCCTTCTCAGGGCCTCTACCTCCAAACCAGCAGCAGCAGCTGGTCACCATGGAGCACAACAGCTACAACACCGACCCCTTCCAGCAGGGCCTCACCCCGCCACAGATGCCCGGTGACCACATGAACCCCTACGGTGAGCATCACACTGTAACGACGGTACCTGTGGAGCCTTGTGGCCTTTCCTTATGTGTATTTTCCTTGTTTCCATCCATATTAAAAGGATAGTTCACACAAAAACTACAATTCAGCCATTATCTACTCACCCTCATGCTGATTGAAGGTCAGGTTTATTTTGTTTGTCCACAAAACTGCTGGAGTTTCACAGGAAAACAGTGTTGCAGAATTTCCCAAACAATGGAAGTGGATGGTGACCAGTTTTCAAATGTAAAAAACAACAGAATAACAACAGAAAATGCCTCCATACTGCTCATCTGGTGTAATCCAAGTCTCCTGAAGCCCCAACATCCTGTTTGCACACCATCACACCACACACACCCAGTTCAGACAGTGTGCGTGTGCATGTGAATGTGGCTCCAAGCTAAGGATCAACAGTGAAGATTCAGGCTAAAAACATGGTGTAAATCACAATTTTGAATCAATACAAAAAGTATTTAATTGCGATTATTTTAAAAATAATGAGAAACGTGGAGTACATGGTTTCAATTCCTTAGATATAGACGAATCCGGCGAAGTACTGAACGCTAGCAAGCTCCCATTGCTGCGGTGGCGTCTCCCTTCTGTATGATTGTGAATAAATGCAAGCCAACATAAGAATAATAAGAACAATTTTCTACTTTTACACTTATTTCTTTGCAACGTTACTTTTAACAGCAATGTCTAGGAAGTCAGGAAAAACCTGTGCAGTTCGGCTGCTCCAACAGATGTGTCAAAATACAAAAATACACAAACCTTTACTTCATGAGGAGTGACGCTGTCTGAGATCAAACACTCGACAGACACTCAGTGAGTGTACAGAGGACCACAGTGTCTCATAGTGGATCAAAAAGTATTAACAGAAAGGAACTTTGTCCCTGAAAATCTGGAATAGTTGATGAAAAATGTGAATCCATGTATATTTTTTGATATATATTACACAGTACTTCACTTAAACATGGTGGAGGTGGTCCGTTTTTTTAATCTTTTCTGTTATCCATTCTGATTATTGTCACAACCAACATCTAACTACTGTGAAGAGTATTAATATGACATCCTAAAAGGAACCTTCATGAGTTAATGACTGCATCTTCAGTCCAATTATCCAAATGTCACTGTCAGCAGGCAGCAGCAGACATGGTGTCTGGGAGGGAACCCCAGACCTGAGATATCGTGAGAGTGAACATTTTGACATGAAAACATGAAAAACCTCACGAGAGTCAATTTTAAACAATTTAGGGGAGAAATTACACACTAAGTGGTCACCAGATTCATCTATAGCTATGCGGTGTTCTAAGCAGAGTGGATGACATGCAGCAGTCTTGACATGGACTCCAACTCAAAGACTTGGGACTTGACATGGACATTCAAAAATGACTTGTATTAGGACTTGGTATATTGTTTTTAATGTTATTTGAAGTTAGAGTGGTTTAGTTGTCTTTGAATGTTCAGATTCATTTAGCTTTGCAGAGAAACAGCTGGTTACTTTTGTACTTGAAGTATATTTCAGAGGTTTTTCACTTTCACTGCAGTAAAACTTAAAAATATGAGCAGACGGAGATAGCGCATAGACAAACAAACTAACACAAGTGTTAGAAAACACAGACAGTTCAGTCTTGTGGCACTTTCTCATATAATGACACTTCCCCTGTGTTCTCACCCTCAGCCTCACTCACTTTTATTGGCTGTGATGGGAATTAACCAATAAGGCGTGACGGCTGATTAAAAATGGATGACCCATCAAGTTGTCATCATTTGGACCCAGTGAGCCCAATAAAAACCAGTGACACCCAGGAGAGCAGTACTACACACCCCTACAATTAAATATTTGGGAGAACAGTGTGGCTGTACAACCACACACACACACACACACACACACACACACACACACATTCACACAACCACAATATTTGATATTTAATATTGTGTCTTATGGGAGAAAATGTTCCAAATGGTTTCTATCACCAAATGTGTTATCATCACACAAGAGTTAGTGCATTATTATTTCAATTTATTATGATTTTCTTTGTCTTTTTGCAGGGATGTGTTGCTATTAGAGGTACTGTCTGTGGCTGAAGAAAAAAAGAGACATGTTTCAGTTTAATCCATTGAGTGAAACCAGTCTAAACCAGAATGTGAGAACAGTATACCCAAAATATCACTTCAAATCTGTTTTATTGTAAAGCTGCATGCAGCTACAGCAGTGTTGGGAAGTAACTCAGTACATTTACTCAAGTATTGTACAATTTTGAGATACTTGGGGTTTACTTGAGTAATTCCATTTCATGCTACTCTCTACTTCTACTCCACAGAGGGTCTGCATGTGACGTCACAGAGTGTAGAAGTCACTGTAGTTACTGTAGAGATGCAGGAGATCTCCGGGGAGCTGTTAGGGTAAAATAGATGAACACCAGACAAAAACCTTCATGCCTCAACTGTAATTTACTGCATCCCTGCTGTACATCTTCTAAATGATGATTCCCACTTTTTCCTTATGGAAAAAGCACCTTAAGTCTGGCTGGTGGGCCTAACTGCAGCTGAGAAGATTGTAGTCCAGCGATGGTCCAGGTTTTTGAACATTTCTTACCTGGAACTATCATCAGCAAGAATTAATGATGCAGGACCAAACGCAGTTCTAATGTGGACTATTTTGATATATGACTTGAAAGATCCTCTGTCTAAATAAGACTGCACTGATCTTCTGTGCTGTTGGTTGGTGGAGGGTTGTAGGGTATGAAAACTTAAAATGTAAACAGTAACATGTACTGGCTCTTAGCCTATTTGTTGATGTTTCCATAAAAAAATGAATGATTAGAGAGGGTCATTTAGACATGCATCTTTCAAACACAAGAGCAAACTCTGACTCCACCAGGAGGGAGTGTGACAACATTATAAATACACCCAGACAGCAATCATTACAGCAATCAGTGGCAGCATTAGGGTTCAGCTTGAATGACAAAAAAAGACTAAAAAAACAGATCTAACATGATAAAAGAGGTGTTGTGTGAGTGACTGAATGGATTCAACAAGAAATCAGAGCAATCTTTTTACAGACTGTCAAAAGCTAAAGAAAAGAGAAGTAAATGGATCACTGCCAGTCACAGAAACAACTGGAGTAACCGAGACTTTTGTTCTACAAACGTGTGTTGTGCATCGTCACTCGGGATATAACTGCAAACATCAACACTACTGCATGCGAACATGTCTCTCCAATAATGTCATAATGTAAGGATATGTGTACAGACCTGTCCACATACAATTAAGTGAGCGGGTCAAACTGCCTTTGATTTAAGCAGATAATCGATTGCTTTACTCCCAGTCTCACAGTTGCCCCCACTGAAGGCAGCCATGTTGGAGGATGATGGTGGAAAAGTGGCATCAGTGCATATATTTGTTTCAAGACTATGACTATGACTATGCACCAACAGCAATTAAACATATAACACTACACCTGTGAATCTAGCATTATATAGTTATTTCAGCATTTCACACACTGATGAAGGCTTGATGGCTGAACGTTTTGTGTGTTTGTCTTGCTAGACGTGATTAAGTAAAAGCTCATGAATGACATTGCCTCTGAGTACAATCTTTCTCTTTTCTTGATACATGGATATACAGTATACTGTAATTATGATAACACACCGGATGGCAAGAGCACAGCAGTAACCCTGCAGATAGAACATTTCACAGCACAAATATCCACTGTGGGGCTCACAGTGATCATCAGATAACATTAAATACACACACACTTTATTTAAAGATTTTGATGGTGTCAAAGGAGGTATGAGATCCAATCAAATAAGTGCTGGTCCCAATCTGGGAGGTGCAGGATCCTGTTCCAGCATGATCCAGCACAAATTAAGCCTTGGGCATAACTTCTCAGATCTGTGCAGTGAAGCTAGTGAAACACCACTGCAGTGCGCTTGACTTCCCCATGTTTTCTCTGCTCCTCCCAGGTACAGACTCCATCTTCCATGACATCGACAGCGACACCTCTCTGACAAGTCTGAGCGACTGCTTCATGGCCACCCCAGATGTAGGCTCCCTGCAGGCTCGGGCAGGCAACCCCATTGACCGCCTGTACTCCATGCAGAGCTCCTACTTTGCTTCCTGAGACCCCGCCGTCACTTTTGGTACAACCCCACCCACCACACCGCCTCCCAGGCCACGAACAGTGAGCACACAAGAGTGCAGACACACACAGGCCACAGGATTCGCAGGGAAATGTGACTGCAGGACAGAATCCACCAAATATACCTGACTGACCTCCACCAGCCAAAGGAAAAGGGAAAACTTGAAACTGAAGATTCACAAGCCTCCACATGCCCCCTGCTGTCAGCATGGGGGGTCAAAGTGGTACATTCTGCTTCTCAACTGGGTTCATTTTATTTGGAGGGATAGCTGTCAACATTTGTACAGATGTCATAATGGAGGTGTTTAAAAGTTGGACTGAAGTTCAAGTCAGAGATTTGTTTAGAATTTTTAGTCCAAATCAAACTGTCACAGGAACGTTAGACTTCATGTTTCTCTGTAATGAATACAGTTTAATAGGTGCATTAATACTGTTGTAAGTTGTTTTCAATGGGACAATTAAGCAAATAAGGTTTTGGTGATGTAATTTTAGACAACTACCAACTTTTCTGGTCTCTGATTGATATCTGTTGCTGAATGTATATAATGCTTTATATATAATTACTGTTCTTCAGAAACATCCAGTTTTGCATGTTAGGATGGACAGCAATTTATTTATTTCTCACCAACACGCTGGTACACAATAAATATAAAATTTCTATTTAAGAAGACAATATGATCCCATTGTAAGGTACAAAAAACAAGCAGGCTAATTCACTGATCATTTGATTCTGCTATTTATCATAGTATTTGTGTTGTTATAATGAGTATGTAAATTAGTATCTCTTTGCTATTTATTTTTTTCCATTAAGATCATCTGGACATTCACAAGAGTGCATTTTCAATTTGGTAACTTATCCAAAGTGTTGGTACTTCAAATAAAAAATGCATTCCCTTGAATTCTGTTTTGTTGAATTACATGTGAAACAGTCAGCAAACACTGGCAGGACGGTTCAGCTCATCTGATGTTGATTTTAAAAGTCATTTTAATCAAAAATATTCCAACATATAGTTCTTCAGAAATGAGTCCTATAACAGTTCCCTCGTCTCAGTCAAGTCAGTGGGTTCTTTTTAATGTTTTTTTGTTAGATGCCTGTAATAACCGCTGTGGTTAACAAAGGCTTAAGACATTTTCATTTTCAGTTTTGTTCTATGACATAAAACACATCAGTAAAAAAAAACCTTGTGAATTTTAAAGCTTTAACTTGTCTTTAAAAAGGTGGTTGTTGATAAGTGGTTAAATTAGATGACTGAGATTGTCGGGGAAGTTAAACGTCATCATGTCGAACATTAGTCACTCGATCGTGGTGACAGTGAAGTCATGCAACTGTGGCGTAGTTAGTTTATAACCTAATGTCAGAGGGGAATCCTGAGGGCCTCCTAGACCTAACATATCAGTATTTCAAATGTTATATTTTAGTATATTATATTTGATTTATTTCTTGTAAATATTTGGCTATTCTCTTCTAATTCTAATTTCAACCTCATTTTCTATCAACTCTGCTTCAGAAATGAAAGGGTTGCTGTCCTGAAAACAGCTAAATAGAGTTATCCAATCAGATTTTTTTTCGCTGCTTATTCCAGCAAAATCTTTTTCCATTTTGCAGCATTTTTGGTATATCTGGCTGAGTGTTGTCCAAACTGAACTCTCAGCTCTAATTGTCTGGGTTCAGGTGTGGTTAGGGTTAGACATCTGAAATATCTGGTACCAGGGTTAGGGGACCATTGCAGTTACATTTAATAGAAAGGTCAACATTAATTGGTCTTGATGCAAAGGTCTCCTGTATGAAAATCAGCCCCCCAACATTGATACATAAGGGGCTTGACTTCTTCTTGCACTGCCACTGAACACTGGCAGTGGATGTAAATCATGAGGTGCAAAATTGTTGATTATGGACATAAGATGTGAGATGTAATTCCTTATAGCAGTTGGAGCTGCCATGTTTCTAATGTGAGTTCTGTTACTTCTGGATGTCTAAATGTCCCACTCTGAACCCAGACATACTGCCATGGAAAAGTCATATATATTTCTAATCACGTTATTTCTGCCCCTACCTAGAACTTATGACCATATGTGAGGGTTTCAATGTATAGTCAGCACATCCCCAAACCCTAACAATAGAAGAATTTGATTGTCATTTACTACCAAAACAACCTATACCAGCAGTGATAGGCTTACCCGACCCTAATCATGTTATATAGATCATGTGACATAATTTACGTGGTTTACGTTGTGAAACGGTTGCAGATTGGTAAGGTTTATGCACTAAAACTACTTGGTTAAGGTTAAGAAAAGATTGCAGATAGGGTTTAAATAACTATGTTACGTATGGCATTCTAAGTCAGTCAGGCAGACAGTCTAAGACATTCTTTACTCAGTTTTATCTTCACAATGACAGTAGTGAACAGATAAATAAATCTAGGGTTTGGTCTCAGACTTTTCACTTCCTTTCTCTTTTTTCGGGTGTAGTGTTGATTTTCTTATTTCTTGTGAACAAACAAGCCTCATAGTGGTGCTCACGGAAAGGTCATATAATCAGTCATTCAGATTTATTTGTTTGGGGACTATGAATATCCATGCTAAATTTCATGGACGCACAAACAAAATTTTTCAGATAGCTTTTCATGAACTGATCTGACTGTCTTGGTCAAGTGGAATTTGGTCTGCCCAGCAACAACCAATGTTGCCATAGCCATGATCTTTTGCAAAGTTATGCAGTATTGGTGTACCTGGTGATAGGATTGTGAAAAAGATACTATTTCAAGTCAGCATTAGCTTCACCATATGTTGTGATTGCTGCTTTGGGCAGACCAACAACACAGTCCTCAAGCCTCAAGTCAAAAATCCTGATGTCTCAAATGTAATTTGAGGGACGTTTCCCACAGGGTGGGATGTAATCAAATAATAAACAGAACAAGGAGAGGAGAGCAGAGGGGAGAATGACAGAGATAAACGATAAGGAAAGTCAAAAGAGGGAAAGAGTCAGAGTGCAAACAGTGAGGAGCAAAATGAGGAGAGGAATTCACAGCCATCAGCAGGTGAGACTTGTGCCTGAGGTGTGAAACAAGACCTCCTCCATCATCCTGACAGCAGATCATCTCAGCATTTGTGCTGCATCTCGTTCCACCCTAACCTACACCAAGATCTATGTTGATGAGCAGCTGCTTCTCTCAGACCTGGTAGCTCTTTCCTTATCTTTTTCTGCACAAGTAAGGAGGAGTGCCGTCCAGTCCCTCCTCCTTTCTTTTGCTCTCCTTTTTCTTCCCTCAGCACAACTTCTAGATTCTTATACTCACCCGAACTAAATCTACAATAAGACAAAATACAGAACAATCTTAATCTTACCATTTAACTTAAAACCTTGACCTGATGACGTGGTCCCCTGCCTGTACTGTCACACGTCCAGGTGAGGATCCATCCAGTCTGTCTGGAACCACAACTGAACTAATACAGGAAGGTACCTCACTGAAAAAAACAGAACTCAAACATCTAATTTATTTCAACCTATACTACCTATAAATGTGGCTATTGTGACTCAGTGGGGCCATGCTAACTTTAAACTCACTACCACTTGTGAATTTTGACGTTTTGACATGTCTTAAAAAAGGCAGTTGTTAACAAGTGGCTAAATGAGACCACAGAGATTATCAGGGACATTAAACCTCATCACACCAAACATGAAATAAGATACAATGACCATACCCACCTGATATAATCTAGGATCTAATCTAAGAATCTAAGAAATCAATAAAATAGATGAAAAATTACCAATCAAAGAAAAATTTTAGTGAAATAAAGTATTAAATCACGTTGCTTGAAAATGTGATTATTTTTCTATTGCTTTATCTTATTGTCAGGTTGCATGGATAATATGTTTCACGCAATTTGCAAACCACAACTCACTGTGTGAAAGTTTCATCATGTAAAGCCAGCCTCAAGATTTCAGTGCTGCTTGATTTGTCGACACGTTAAAATAAAGAAGTCAGTCATAATTCATGCTGCAAATGGTTTGGAGCTGGTTATGTTGCTGCCTGTTGTTTGCAGCTCTTCAACTAACTAACTGTGGCTCCTCACACTAAAAATACGGCTCAGTAATGTATTTCACCTTTTGTAAACCTGTAATTAAAAAATATAAGAGATTTAAGTCAGTGAGACTGAGATTTGCTTTCACACAGGAAAAAAAAAAATCTAAACTCAGAAGTTCACAAAAGCTTTTTTTAACATAACCTCACAGTTTATATAATTTGTGGACCAGAGGTGGGAAGTAACTAAGTATTAATGCTTTTTCACTGGACTTAAATAGATTTTTCTGGTGTCTGTACTTAATTTGAGTATTTATTTTTCTGACTTTTTACTTTTGCTCCCTGCATTTTAATACAAACCTGTACTTCCTTCTTCTTACATTTTCAAAGCAGGTTTTGATACTTTGGTTTTAAAGCGAGTTGAAAACTGCATACAGAGCTGTAACAAGACAAAAATGACACAACAGATATAGCGAGACAAAAACATCACAGGTCTAACAAGACAAATACCACATAAGAATAGGTGAAATGAAATGACATCAAAGATGCAACAAAGTGAAAATTACGTAAGAAAACATAATTAGACAAAAATGAAGTAAACAACGTAACAAGATGAAAATGATGTAACAACACATATCAAGACCAAAATGACATACAAGACGTAATGTGATGAAAATGATATAATAAGATGAAAATGACGTAATAATACATAACAAGATGAAAATGATGTAAAAGATGTAACAAGACAAAAATGACATGACAAGACATAACAATATGATAATGACATAACAAGATATAACAAAACAAAAGTGATTTAGAGGATGAAACAGGATGAAAATCACATGACATACAGAGAACTAACTAAAAGATGTGACAAAAAAGATGTAACAAAACATGACAATACAAAAACAACATTAAAAAATGTAATAAGACAAAATTCATGTAGAAGACAAAACAATGAAAATGCTGTAACAAGACAAAAACTACTTAAAAGATGCAACAGGATGATAACGACACAGCAGGACAAAAACAAGATAAAAGACACAAAAGCAAGAAGCAAGATGAAAATGACGTAAAAGACACAACAAGACAGCAACAATCTGTCAGACAGAGAGGGAGACTCAGCTGCAGAGAGGTTCAGTTAACTTTGACAATCGGCAGAAATGTCCCTCAGAGGACGACTTTTTACTTTTATACTCTGAGTACATTTCAGAGCCTGAACTTTCTCACTTTTCCTGCAGTAAACAAGTTGAATCAGTGCTTCTACTTTTACCAGAGTCTTTTTGTACACAAGTATCTGTACTTCTACTTGAGTACAGAATGTGTGTATTTTTGCCATCTCTGTTGTGGACACATTTTGTGTAGACATTCTCACACACAAAAGGTGAAAACCACAAGCTGATAAACTTGAAAGAATGTCTAAACATAATGTCAGAACAAAGTCTTGATGCTTATGTGGCTAACACCTTTTTTGAGCAGTCACTTTATGTTGACCAAAGTTTTAGGCCTAACTTAACACTTAATCTAATTATCTAAACTCCAAATCCCAGCCAGGTGCCCTCACTTTCTGACCCTTGACACATTTAATCCTTAAACAAATAGAACACACACACATGAGCTGGTACGCTCTAGAAAGACCAATCAGCTGCACAGCCCAGACAGGTTCTGCAGACACACACTTCAGACCTGGATTCAGTTTTCTCTGTGGTGTGGTTTCCATGTTCGAGCTCACACCTTGCATGTTGCATGCTGTATCCAGGTCACTAAACAGTACACGGAGTCCACCTTTCTCTGGACTTGGTTTCATGACTGACAGACGGCAACAATATTTACCCACCATGCCACAAATCCCTTCCTCCTCTTTGTATGAGCTGTGAGCGAACATGAGTGGAATAACTTTGTTCCGCCCCGTCAAGCTGCTGGCTGAAAGACAAACAGCCGCCTCTTTGCCAAACAATTGATCATAAAAAAAAGTGATGCGTATACACGGCAGCACACAAAGACAGCTCGTGGTTCGAGTTCAGTCAGGTGGAAGATACAGAGTGAGACAGATGTCAGTGGCTTTCTGCACGATGAAACCTGTCGCCCAACAACGTTTGGCCTCAGTGTTACCAGCAAACATTTCCCAGGTGATTCAGAGGCCAAGGTGACAAAAGGTGAGGCTCACAGCACTCCTCACCGGGCCTTCATCAGATACATAATATAAAGACGTAACATGTATTTTAAATGTTTCTCAAAAGATTTTTGTAGGAAAGAAAAGTGCTTCACACAATCAACAAAAAGCAATGAGTTTAAAGTCTGTGTGAAGGAAAAAAGGAGTTTTTCTTCTCAACACATTATTCATTTTAGAAAATAGTTGCTGAAAACGTGAAAAAACTGAGAACTAACTGTGGAGTTAGACCGTTAAACTGCTGAGGGTTATTTGGGTGGACCTGAAGGAGCAAGCCCCACAAACCAGTTCACGGACAACGCCACCTCCCCCTCCTCTCACCCTCCCTCAGTCAGTTACAAACATACCTTCAGTGACTCTCTCAGTCCAGCAGTTCACTTCAGCTCACTTCAGTTCCAACAACCTGACACAGAAAGAAAAAGTAATACCATCCTGCTGCTGGACAGAGTGTCCGTGTATCAGGCTGTAGTGGCGTTGGGATTGCCTTGTTGAAAAACTTGCTCTTGTTGTTTGACAGTTTGATCTGAGTTTTGTGAGCCAGTCAGTGTCAGTCATCCAATCAAACCTGCCCCATATTAAATAAACAGCTGTGATTGGCCAGACCAGATCTAAGACAAGTGGGAAACTCTCTGAACATGAGGGTGGACAGATGTGAGCAAATGAAACATCAATTAACAGTTTTGTCTCCACGGGTGCTAACTTGGGTTGAACATAGAGGCAAAAAATGTCAGCCTATGTAATGTTAGATGGTGTGATGTGATGAGGGGAGGGGATTCATATCTTTCCAGAAAATGACACATTTTCTATCTTGGAAACAGAAGAACTATCCTGATGTATGCGGGTTCCAAACCTAATTACTTTAGTGTTTTATCTGGTGGTATTAATTATTAATTTGGCAGAAGAACCCCATTTCAACATGTGTCAACATGCAGCTTGGCTTTGCTGCTTAACATGCTCATAAGTGCCTTTTTCACAGCAAACAGTGAGTGTGTTTCCATTTTGCTCTCCAGCCACTGGGGATGCAAAAGCAAGTGCATCCTCAAATTGCTGGTCCCAAGCCAGATAAATGGGGAGGGTTGAGTCAGGAAGGACATCCAGCGTAAAAAGCCTTTGCCAAATCAAAAGTATGTGGATCCATGCCAGCGAGCGGATGATCCACTATGGCGACCCCCTTACAGGAGCAGCCATAAGACGAGGAGGAAGAAGACAGTAAGTGTGTCCATCCACCTATTTTTATGCAGATTTCCAATTTGCATATAAAAGAAACCTGAGAGGAAACTCTGGGAGTTGGAAAAGTTAGTGTGTGGATACAACTGTGTTTGAAGAAGATTTTAATTGACTGAGGTATAAATATATGATGGTACTGTGTAAGACCATCTCAGAATAATGAACTTTGCAGTATTCTGTATTCTGTCCGTTTTTGAGGACATATGGTGATGATAAAATATCTGAAGGGTAACCTTTAGGAACTTGGTGCCACATTTTATACTTTTTTGATTATTTTTTGACTTATACACACTTTCTTTCACTGTATGTCATTTTTATTCTGTGTCAGAGTGTCAACCTGTCAAAGTGTCTGACACTCATTCTTGAGAACTGGGACAAATCCTGTCCTACACAACAAAACTTATATTATTATATTATTATTACTACCAACACTCTTTCTATAAGGATGTTTATATATGGAATATATATAATTTATTAAGATTTTGTTTGCTTTAATTTAATTTAATCTGTCAGATTTTTACATAACATTATTTAATCAGGCATAAAAAAGGTTAGCTATGCCTAAAGGACCCGTCTCACTTCCTGGTTTAAAAAAAGGCAGGAATACTGCTCAAGCACTGGTAAACTTTTTATTATTTATTTATTTATTTATTTATTTATTTATTTATTTATTTATTTATTTATGATAAATTCATACAATAATATTGCAATCAGATGTGTCTCAACCATAACATGTCAACTCTGTAGCTCTTCTAAATCAAAGCTAAATAAGAATTATGGTTTAAAAATGTGTATTTTGATTAACATTAAGAGAACTCTGAAACACTCTAAAAATTAAAATGACTATGCTGTGAAATAAAACGTGTAACATTTTGTCAACTCTGTAAGATGTCAACTCTGTCAGATTTTCCATCTGATAATAAAAAAAAATGTAATAACTAGGAGGTACAAGGTTTAATAGCCAAGAGTTTGATCTTTTAAAAGATATTTTCCAGCATAATTGAAGAGTAAAAGTGATTGAGTGATTTGAATTAAAGCACAATAAAAATGTCTTCTAGTTGGATATGAATCTCAGAAATAAATGAAGTGAATGTTGCAGAGTTTTGTACACAAACACACAGGGCTTTGTGTGTGTAAGTGTGTGTGTAAGTGTGTGTGTGTGTGTGTGTGTGTGTGTGTGAGAGAGTGTTTCAGTGAAGAACAGGTGAGATTTGATTGTTAAACATTAGTGAAGGCAGCTTCTCCTCTTCACACGTCTGTAGATGTGATCTCACTTACAGGAATGCAAATCCTCACACACATTCTTGGCGCTCTCGTGTAAATATGAGATAAATAGTGTGTGTCTGTTGCTGGTGTCCCCGGGGCTCCGCTCTGGGCCTGCTGACAACGCAGTGTTTCTTATCACTGTGGTAATCTCACATCGCAGGTGTGAGCGAACAGATCAGTCAATCTGGTCGAGCCGCCACTCAGGCACGATGCACGTCTCTACCCCGAGGACAAGTTTGCTGTCAGGAGCTGCCCTGCTATTGGCTGACCCTGAGTCAGTGGCTGACACCTCATTCTCCACAAATGTGGGAACAAACAGCTCTGAAACCTGTGGCCCTCAGTCACATTACTCTCGCCTCGCTCAGAGAGAAAGCCTCCGTCCTGACTGAGTGTGTGTCTGAGACAGATGAGCAGCTGCCAGAGGGCAGGTAGTTATGCACGCACGCTGTCCACGTTTGATGGTTTTCACCTCTGAAAGCAGAGCTGACACTCCTGACACTTCTTGTCAGACTCCTCTTACCTCTTTGTTTTTAAGTAAAATGATCAACTTCAGAGAACTTGCCTGCATTCTCTACAACAGCATAATCTTCATGCACGTTCCTTTAATAATTCTGATACTTATTGTTTTATTCTATATGTCTTCATTTTATTTGTTCCTCCAGCCTGCTCTGACTCCCATCTCATCAGATACCAACAAAATGTCAGCACCCCTCAGCAATAGCGTTTTATCGGGCCTGAAAAGTTGAGCCCGTCAAGGCCCAATGCTGACAAAATTCTGTCCAAACCCTACCTAAACCCAACCCTCATGAGCATATTTCAGCCCAAACCCAACTACAGCCTGAAATTTTTCTTAACAAGCTTCCCTCTATGTACCAAACAATAAGAGATTTCAGTTACAGGGACAATACATGCAGGGAATTGGAATTTGCAATGACTAAATTGCGGAAAATAAATAAACAAATTCTGTACAGCCTGAACCTGACGTTAGCGCACGATATATGTGAGAAATAAGGCCCGATCTGACCCGTACCTGTCGGGTTTTGTCAGGTCCTTTCAGGTTCGGGTACAGATCTCAAGCTCTACTGACTTGTCCATTTACTGTTAGGCGGCACCCTCTACTGGACATAGTAAACATGACAGGAGGAGTATAAGGAATGTCTTAGAATGTCTGAATGGCTGACTTAAAATGCCATCTGGTTGCGTCGGGTTCAGGCACAGATCTCAAGCTGTAGTCAGCGACTCATACAGAGGAGCATGGTACTCATGTGTTACTGAAACTGATGTGAGCTGTGCTGCAGTCGGTCTGTCTGTCTGTCTGTATGATGTGAGCAGTGCTGCAGTCTGTCTGTCTGTCTGTCTGCCTGTCTAATGTTAGCTGTGCTGCAGTCTATCTGTCTGTCTGATGTGAGCTGTGCTGCAGTCTGTCTGTCTGTCTGATGTGAGCTGTGCTGCAGTCTGTCTGTCTGTCTGTCTGTCTGTCTGTCTGTCTGTCTGTCTGATGTGAGCTGTGCTGCAGTCTGTCTGTCTGTCTGATGTGAGCTGTGCTGCAGTCTGTGTCTGTCTGCCTGATGTGAGCTGTGCTGCAGTCTGTCTGTCTGTCTGTCTGATGTGAGCTGTGCTGCAGTCGGTCTGTCTGTCTGATGTGAGCTGTGCTGCAGTCTGTCTATCTGTCTGATGTGAGCTGTGCTGCAGTCAGTCTGTCTGTCTGCCTGATGTGAGCTGTGCTGAAGTCTGTCTGTTTGATGTGAGCTGTGCTGCAGTCTGTCTGTCTGTCTGATGTGAGCTGTGCTGCAGTCTGTCTGTCTGTCTGTCTGCTGTCTGTCTGTCTGATGTGAGCTGTGCTGCAGTCGGTCTTTCTGTCTGTCTGATGTGAGCTGTGCTGCAGTCTGTCTGTCTGTCTGTCTGTCTGTCTGTCTATCTGATGTCAGTGTAAGGGGTGTGATTTGGACCCAATAGCAGCACACCGTACAACAGATCACCAGAACAGGAGATGGCTGCGGCGGCCCCACCAGAACAGAAGATAGCTGCGGCCCAACCAGAACAGGAGATGGTGGCGGTGACCCAGCCGGAACATGAGATGGCTGCGGTGACCCCACCGGGGCAGGCGACGGTGGTGACGGTCCCACCAGAACAGGAGGTGGTGGCGACGGTCACACTGGGACAGGAGAGACAAAAGCTGGGTTGCTGGGCAGCAGAACCTCCGTGGCACTGGGCAGCAGCACCTCTGTGGCGCTGGGCAGCAGCACCTCCGTGGCGCTGGGCAGCAGCACCTCCATGGCGCTGGGCAGCTGAGGTTTGGAGACGCTGGGCAGCTGAGGTTCTGAGATGCTGGGCAGCTGATATCCCACTGGGACTGAAGGTGGAGCTGGCAGGAGGCTAGTAGGCCGAAAGCTAGCCTTTTCTGTAGCTGGCAGGGGGTTAGCAAGCTGAGCTGTA